>CAUYQG010186748.1:0-129717 GCA_963574415.1 Tarsius wallacei
GCTGAGGCGGAAGGATTGCCGGAGCCCAGCAGGTCGAGGCTGCGGTGGCTGGAAGTGGCCACTGCACTCCAGTCTGGGCGACAAAGTGAGACTCCGACTCAAAAAAAAAAAAAAAGAAAAAAATTTATTTTAAAGATGGGAGGTACAATTTAGGGTGAGGTATACAAATGGTCGTTGCACAGGTAAAGTGTGGGCCTCACTTTGGTCCCCGCGTCACCTGGTTGGAGATCCGGTACTCTTATTGATGAGGTGTGCCCCCCCCGACTCCCTCCCTGGCAGTGTCCCACTGTTGCCAATAGCAACTTAATTCTCTCTCATTTAGCTGTTTATTTATTTGCTTACTTATACCCCCGCCTTCCTCCATGAGAACAAAAGGAGACTTTGAGACTGATCTATGCATCTGCCAGGTCAGTCTGAGAGGCTTCAGGTCTTTGCTCTCCCTTTGCCTCAAGGACCAGACCAGGGAAAAAGAGAGCAGGGTTTCTCCTGGACCACCTGCTTCAGAACCAGCTGGGCGCTTATGAGGCAGGGCTAGGGCTGGGCCTGCCTTGGCACTTGCTGGGTCAGGTTCTGTGGGACTGAGGTACCCAATTCATATTTTTCTAAAGCTACTCAGGGATTCATCAATATGTGGTCAGAGTGAACACCTGCTGTGCACCTCTGCCAGGGATTCTTCTTCGACAATGTGACATGTTGTTAGGGGAAGAGGGCACGGGTCTTCAGGGCAGCCCCGTCTCCTGGTGTAGGAAGACTATGGTTGGGGGCGTCTTCTATCCACAACAAGGCTGGCCAGTAGCCAGGGGTGAGCTGGCCCCACTGTCAGCCGTGTGGACACTGGCAGGGAGAGAATGGGACTAGGACAGAAACTGTCACCTGGGGCAGTGACTCCTCCAAGTGTGGCCCCTGGGTCAGCAGCGCCAGCATCCCCTGGGAGAGTGACAGAAATGCCAGCTCCGAGGCTTCCCCCCCAACTCACTGCATCAGAGACTCTGGGGTGGGGCCCAGGCCCCCATGTGTTGAGCCCTCTGGGGGCTTCTGACAGTACACTTCGGAGAATCACTGATCCACGGAGTAGACGCTTTGCATAATTACCTTCTTTGAATCTCGCCACTGCCATTTGAGGTGAGGGACAGCAGCCCCCTATTTCAGAGAGGCTAGTAGTTATCTGCCAGTGTCCCCAAACCTGCCAACACAGAGGCGAGAGCCAAGTTCAGACCAGGGGTCTTCTGGCTCCTCCCACTCCTCAGGTGCCCAAGAGCAGCCGGTGATGGGCAGGAGGGGCCACTCCCCTCCTCCACGCCCTGAGAGAGGAGCTGGGTAACCTGACTTGAGGGGGGCGGAACGTAGGGTCGGGGGAGCAGACTTACAACCAGCAGCGCTTCTGGGGAAGCAGGCAGCCCCAAGCGCGTTCCCTTGCTAACACCCACCCGGCCCCTGCTTGGCCTTGGTTTCCCCACAGCGCTTACAACCTCGGAGGCCCAGGCCCAGGTGTGCTCAGGTAAGGGCCTGGAGATGACAATTTCCATTTTAAAATGGCCTTCTGGATTTACAGGGCATATGTCCACGGATGAGGAAAGTCACAGTCCTGAGGGGTCCCTCACCTGCGAGCCCTGCTGTGGGTAGAGTGGTTCCTGCCCCTCCCAGCCACCTTGCTTTGCTGACAGTAGCAGCAGGTGCATCCTACACACGGGGAGACTGAGGCTTGGGCAGCAGAGGGCAGTGCCGGGGCTCAGCAGGGAATCTGGATGCCGAGACCACTCTCCTCTACAGCCCACCCTGGGTCTGGGTGCTGTACTGGCCGGCACAGGCTGGTCCAGGATTCCAGTGCCTCGGTGAGAGGCCAGCCTCACTGTGGTCTCTGTCCAACCTAGCTTCCTCTGCCTCTGTGCAAAAAGGGGACAAGGTTAACATAAAGTGGTTTCCTGTCGACCTAGAATTTGTGTTTCCTGAAGGTGTTTGGGCTGGGGAAGGAAGGTAGGAGGGATGGAATTTCTCTGTCTCAGTTTTCAATGATGAGAAAAACCTCATGCTTCCTGACTTGGGAAGAATGCTTGTCCCGGAGTCAAAGTTGGGGGAGAATACCATTTCTACCCTTTCCTGTATCTAACAGCTTGTGCCTCAGTTTCTTTATCTATAAAATGGGGACAACACAACCCATGTGGCAGAACGTTTGTGAATAGTTAACAAAATGAGGTTTATGATCTGACAGGCACCGAGGTGCTGAAGAAATTCTTGTCACTTTCCTTTTAGTTACTACAGAGTGCTTGTTCACACCGTGTAAACTTCGTCTGCGGGAATTTAGGACAATGTCCCCGAAGACACAGTAGCCCAAATTACAGAAATAGTTTGAAAAGTCCAATAGGAAAAAATCCAAGTTTGCAAAATAAATAAAGGCAAATTATTCTCTTTGCAGGATTCTACTGATGACAAGAAATGAAACAAAGCAAAAACAGAAACATACCCAGAGATCCCCTTAAGATTATGTTAAATCATGTCATGATTTTATTTAGTAAGTCTCTTCAGGCATGCATTTATTGGGTAAAGCAAAGAATTAGTGACAACCTGGGCATCTCCGGCTCACAACTGTCCCAGGTAGCAGGAGGAATTTGCCTCTTAAATTAAATAAGGCTTAACCTTGAGCCCTGGAGATTAAAAAAAAATCCACTCAAAAATTCTCAGCATAAATGTTCCATTGTTCTGACCAATGGCCAGAAAGAAAATGCCATAAAGTCAGTCCTCACTTAATAAAGGTGTGGATAGATTCTTGGAAACTGCAACTTTAAGCTAAATGACATACAGCAGGTCCTCAAATTACATCATTTCATTCGATGTAGTTTTGTTACAACGTTGATGAGAAAAAACATTGGTTTGGTTATGTATCATTTCACGTAAAGTTGCAGTTTGCAAGAACCTATCGAGGACACTAAGGACTTGGTATACAGAAATGTAATTCTCAGGAGACACCATTCTCTCTCGACACCCCCTGGACTTCTCTCTTTATCAAATCATGTATTAACCCTTGGCCCTGGGGCCAAGTGGGTGATGCCTCTGAGCCTCAGGGAGAGGCCAGCCTCACTATCTGCATCTGTGAACAGGGGCAGACAACGGGCCCACGTCAGTCCTCCCTCTGAAATACCAGCTTCCTTCCCTGCAATGGCTGCAGGGGGAGATACGGCCATGACTCATGCTACTATTTCTGTGCTCTCATAAAAACACTTGTTGATGTTGACATAAGACAGTCTTTCAAGTCTTGAACCCAAGCGTCAGCCTCAGTGAACTGGGGAAGAGACTTTGCTTTGAAGGATATCAGGCTTCGCTGGGTGTGGGTGGGAATGAGGCCACAAGGCAGATGCCATGTTGATGGTCTGAATGACTGTTTTCAGACCATCTGCACCATGTGCCCCTGCACCCGCAAACCTGAAGGCCACACTTCGGGAGGCTGTCAACTTTGGCTGTGGGTCAGACTCATGGAGGAAGCCTTTGTAAATTACAGGACCCATCCCCTCAACAAACCGAACTGAGTCCTTGGGATGTGGTCCTGCAGCCTACCTGATTCCAGGCCACTGTCCTCAAACAGAAGCCCATTTTATGGTCTCCTGCCCAGGGCAGCCCAAGCCTCTTTAGGGTTCAAGCAATAACTGACGTACCTTCTGCTACACTTCTTGCATGTGCTAGAACGTTTTCATTTTATTTCAGCCTCATAAGTGTTGCTTTTGTGCTTGGCCAGGTAGCAGATGTGCAGCAAGTATTTTGTGCAATAATTTTGCCGATGAGGATTCTGACACCCAGAAGGGTAAGGAGGTGCGTCTAAGCTCACATAGCTGGAAAGTCAAAGTCACTTCTCGGCTCCAAAGCCTGTACTATTTCCACTGCTCACAAATGAGCCAGTAACGCCTGAGTCTGCAATCTATGGTCCATGGGCCAAACCTAGCCGGACATTTATTTTCATACAGCTAGGGAGCCAAGAATGGCTTTTGCATTCCAAAAAGTTTATTTAAAAAATAATAACAAGCAGTTTTTAAAAAATGCTACAACAGAGGTTACATTTGGCCTGCCAAGTCTAAAATATTTACCATCTGGCCCTTTATTTTATTTAAAAAAAATTTTTTTTGAGTTGGAGTCTCACTCTGTTGCCCAGATGGGAGTGCAGTGGCACGCTCCCGGCCACCACAGCCTCAACCTGCTGAGCTCCGGCGATCCTTCCATCTCAGCCTTCCAAGTAGCCGGAACTACAGGCGCGCACTGTCACACCCGGCTAATTTTTTTTGATTTATTGTTAGAGATGAGGTCTCACCAAGTTGCCCAGGTGAGTCTTGAACCCGCGGGCTCAGGCAATCCACTCACCTCAGCCTCCCAAAGCGTGGGATTACAGGCTGAGCCATTGAGCCCGGCTCCATCTGGCCCTTTAAAGGAAAACTTTGCTAATTGCTGATTAAGACTGTGACATATGTCCCTTTCTCAACTCACCCTGGGATGGCTGGTGAAATGACACCGTGTCAATATGTCCCTCCAGAGCTACATTGTCAAAAACAGCAGTTCTGAATCATTAATGTGACTGAGATCTTCAAAGACTTTGTGCAATCCTTGTTTTGCTGGCCTGGCCTGTAGGTGGGACGTGCATTCGGACATGTCAGTGTTTGCCAGGGCGACACAGAAAGTCAAGGGTTTTGCAATTTTTCACCTGTCACATTAAGAGTTTTCCATCAAAGGCCTCTCTTAACATCAAGGGGCTGAAGCATTTAATGGCTGGGTCCCCTTCAGTCAGAAGCCAGAACAATGACCTAGTCCTATTATGTCTACTTGTAGTTGATTCTGAAAAAAATTCTGTGAGGTTGAAGAGAGAGTATTGTTATCTCAATTTTAAAAACTCTTCTTTAGAGATGATAAAAGTATGGCTTAGAGACCATAGGGGTTTGCAGGAGCATACAACATGGCGGAGCCCCAGTTTGAACCTGGTGGTCAGTCTTCTCATCCTAAACAATATGCTCCTCTCGGTGACAATGGCCGTAGCTGAGCACTGGCTCAGTGCCCTGTGTTTAGAAAAAATATCCTGCACTTGGAGTTAGACAAAAGAACGAAAGCATGGAGCACGACCCAACAGATCTAGTCTCCAGGGATATATTCCTTTGTTCTGACCGGCCATTGTCTACAGATTGGGATATTATATTACTCTAAGTAGATATTAAGTGATAGGAGACCCACTGGATGCAAATGATCCTTGTCACATAGAAGTGCTGTGCTTTTCTCTAGCAGGGTAGATTGCGACTCAAAGGTTATAGCTTTGCTGCCTTATAGAAGAATCAGTTTCATGAGCAATTTACCAATCTCATTGCAGTATTCTTTCTTTCAGGGATGACTCATATTCTATATTTTAAAAAAAGAAGCTTGCCATTCTGCAGATTCCCTCATTAATGAGTTAAATCCGTCTTTGACACACACTCACTATATATTGGTATGAGTCACGTTTTTAACTTTTTGAAAAGTGAAACTTTGACACCCCCGTCATGTCTACAAATGAAAACCTCTAGGAGCAAACTCACCAAGCTGTAGTGGTCACTTGGGGAGTTTGAAGTCTTCTCTCTTCAGGTGTATTAATCTGTCAAGGGGTGGCCTGGTGGCGGACACCTTTGGGTGGCATAGCTAAGTTTAGCTTTTGGCTCCTTCTCTAAAATCTGTGCAGTCGTGGCTGACTTGTATGACCTCTCTGTTTGAGTTTCCTCATCCATAAAATGGAGACAATACCCCTACTTGTTATATGAAAATTGAATAAAGTGTAAACATAGAGCACAGTGGTCGAGGATGCAGATCCTGAGTCAGGCTGCCTAGCTTCTTGGGTCTGCTGTTTTCTAGCTGCATGAACTTGAGGAAAGCATTTACCTTTATTGTTCTCCATTTCCTCATCTGTAAAATGGAGTTAGTACCTACCTTGTGGAGTTCAATGCATCTATCTATCTATCTATTTTTTTGAGTCAGAGTCTTACTCTGTCGCCCAGGCTGGAGTGCCCTTGGCCACCCCAGCGTGCTCCTGCTGGCCTCCTGCGATCCTTCCACCTCAGCCTTCCAAGTAGCTGGAACTACAGGCACATACTACCACACTCGGCTAATTTTTTTACTCTTTTGTAGAGACAAGGTCTCACCAAGTTGCCCAGGCTGGCTCGAACCCATGGGCCCAGGCAATCCACTCACCTCGGCTTCCAAAAGTGCTGGGATTACAGACTGAGCCACCAAGCCTGGCTGCGTCAATATTTTTAAAAAGCTCTTGGACCTATGACTGGCATATTGTAAGCACTTGATAAATGTTAGCTGTGATGAGGAAAATGAGACTTATAAAGTACTCGGTAAAGCACCTAGTATGTAATTAATTCTCAAAGAACTAGTGGCTGTCAGTTATCAAGGATATCCACCATCCAGACTCAGAGTCAGGGCAAAAGGCCTGTTTACATATGAAAATAAAAAGGTTCCAAGAAGTTAAGAAATGTCCCAAGCTCATCCAGATAGAACCAGAGTCCAGGTCTCAGAGTTCCCAGCCCAGACCGCATCCCCAGCACAAAGCTAAGGACCGAAGGCCAAAGACAGCCATCCCTGTCATACAGTGGTTCAGTCTCCTCCCCGCCAAATGTCTGCTGCTAATACTGCTTCTAACCCAATTCTGTGGTAGGGCCAGAGGGAAAAGTCAGAGCCTGTGCAGAATATGCCAGGTCGGTGTTGGTTCCATTCACTTCCAGGGAGAGAATAAAGGTCAGGACTGTCCCACTCCCTCCTCACCTTCTACTCCCCCGGGTCCTCAGCTCCATGCTAATGCCTCCAGACAAAACAGTTGAAGATTTCCACCCCAAGTGATGATGAACAGGAAAGACAAACCCACACCATGCTGCATACCCTGAATACCAGACATTCCTCGGATGGTTTGCTGTGTAGGTGATTGGCCACAGACTTCCTTAGAGAGCAGAGATGGAGACTGAGGGTGGGGAGGGCTATGCTCCAGCTGCTAGCCCCAGAGTCTAGAAACAGGACAGGGATCACCGCTTAAGTCTACTCATCTCCCACACTCATCCAGCAAGCCATGCCACTGGAATCCAGGTGTGACCAATGTCACTCTAACAGTGCATCGAAGGCTGGGAGTCATTGAAGTTGCAGACCTGCTATGAGTCTGCTATGAGTATTTTTTTGGTTTTTGAGTCAGAGTGTTACTCTGTTGCCCCGCCTGGAGTACAGTGGCACTCTCACGGCCACCGCAGCCTTGACCTGCTGGGCTTAGGTGATCTGTCCACCTCAGCCTTCCAAGTAGCTGGAACCACAGGCGTGCGCCACCATGCCCGACTAATTTCTTTTTGATTTACTGTAGAGACGAGGTCTCTCCAAGTTGCCCAGGCTGGTCTCGAACCCCTGGACTCAGGCAATCCTCTCATCTCCACCTCCCAAAGTGCTGGGATTATAGGTGTGAGCCACCTTGACCGGTTACATAAGTGCTCTTTTGGGCACTTGAGTTAGCTCTTGAAAGTGGGAGAAATGGAGTCTTCTTTGGTCACATTTTGATAAATACTTTTATGTAGGTGTGAAGGAAAGAATGTTTTGCTGAATACCTACTATGTGGTCAAGTGCTTGCCAGCCTTTCAGCATCTGTCTGGGGTTAGCTAGGGTGCTTTGGCTGCAAGACTGACTCAGGCTGGCTTAAACATGGCAAAGACATATTTGGTTAGGGATTGGGAAGCCTGGAAGAATGAGGTTAGACAAGCTGACCAACAATGCCACCAAAGACTCAGATTCTTTGTCTTCACTGCTGCCCTTGGGGTAGGCTCCATTCCAAGGCTGCTTCTGCTGGTGATCTGAGGGTGTATTTTTCATTCACCACTGACATGGGAATGATACGGGAGAGAGGCTGACGTCTTCAGCAGACATTTCCTCTTATCTTCTTGGCCAGAATCAGGTTGCATGCCCATTCCAGAACCAATTGCCATGGGGGAAATGGCTCTCCTTGAGCTAGTCAGACCCACCCTTGACTCAAGGCCAACTCCCCCCAAATATTGCTGCGCTCCATGAGGGAGGAGGACAGAGGTGTTGAGATGTCAAGTCCAATGTATAGCCAGTGACCCCAAAAGGCTTGCAAGCTAAGTGACTTACTTGCTCAATGCCATGTCTCTCTGAAACCCAAAGCCCTTGCATGTTCTTTCAGCTTCATCGTGCTTGCATGTTCTTTCAGCTTCATCGTGCTGCCTCATGAGGCAGGAACAGGGGAGGAAGAACTGGGGAAATGAATTCCAAGCACCCTTTTGGGGCATGGAGCTGCAGGAGGAAACTGTTAATTCAAGAAAACTCCCTCCTCTGCTTTTCCTTTCTTTTTATGCGGACGGGGCTTCACGTTCCACTGGTGTTCAGGCTGTAGGCATGATGGTGTAGGCATCTGCTCACATTGTCCAAGGTCCTTTCGGTATTTCAGGTACAACATGCTTTGAGTGGGAGCCCATCTTCTGGATTTTGCTCTACATGAAGAGTGGCCGGAGGTTTCAGGATATTTAGGATCAAGCTGTGTTTCCTCGCACCTGTTTTAGGAAGGACACCCTAGGAAAGCAGTTTTCAGAGAAACTATTTTAGGCAAGAGTGTTGCCCTGTGGTCACTGGGGGTGGGGGAGGGTGGAGGCGGGAAAAAAAGTGACAGCTGTGGTGGGTGGGAGAAGTTTGGGAACAAACTTTTTTTTGTCTGTTTAGGTTCAAATCAGCCAGAATCTACAGCAGCTGGCACCAAACAAGTCATAAATGTGGGTTACGAACTGCATGATCTAAAGTTTATCACCCTGGCAATCAATCTCTATTAAATTTCTATAAATATCTATTATTAAAACCACATGTCCAGGGCTTGGTTTTAGGTGCTGGGAAGGCTGCATGTGACCCAGACGAGGCTGCTGCACAGGCGAAATATTACCTAGTCATACTAGACAGGGTGTGCGATGTGCCGGGGGGTGGGGGGGAGGGGATATGGCCATTAGTTCCAATAAAATGAGGGAGCCGCGTTTCCCAACCTGTGACCCTTGGAACACTTGTCTCTCAAAATATACTGAAACGTAAAAAGGCAGCAACCAACTGCATTAAGGCAAAAGAAAAAAAAAGGTGGGGGGAGGAGGGGCAACCCTATATACTATAGCCAGTGACCCCAAAAGGCTTGCAAGCTAAGTGGCTCGCTTGCTCAATGCCATGTCTCTCTGAAACCCAAAGCCCTTGCATGTTCTTTTATACACTCCTTTTGGAGATACCCAGTGCATATGAGTGTCTTAAAGGCTGCAAGAAGCCTCACAGAGACTGTTATTTACCTACATAACTTTCATAGCTTGATTCTGTAATTTATTTGCCCATGAAACACTTTTTTCTCTCAAGGAAACCAGGAATGCCCTATTAGTGTCCTGTGGACCCACACTGCCCCCTGTGGTCAGAACCACCCAGGATGCACAACGAAGGAGAACAGGACCCAGCACAAAGGGCTTTCTTCTCCCCGTACGTAGCCAGGGACAGCCCAGGATGGGCAATCTGCTTTGTCAGGGCTGCATCTAATCAGCAAGAATGAGGCCTCTGGGTGCACACCAGGAATAGGGCTGTCCTGCCGCTTCCTGGCAGCCAGGCGCAACACTCCCCATCCATCTGGCAGGCCGAAGATGGCTTGCAGCAGTGGAGGTGGTCTTAGAGGAAGAGTGGCAGCCAGCCTGAAAGGTTTGCTTGTCTTTCCCCTGCCTCCCTGTCCCCTCCTTCCTTTGCGATGGAGCCCTGGTTCCAGAGGGCAGGCCCTGCCAGATGGCTTCCGTCCCTACTTGGCCCTCCAGTTTTAGACTTTAAGGCTTTGCTTGGCCCTCTCCCCCCACTCCCTCCTTCCTGCCTCTACCCTGAGTGTTCTCCCTGCTCCTACCTACCCACCAGCCCCAGGCTAACAGCCTCCCAGTCCTCGAGGGTCTACTCCAGCCCACGTCCTTCTCGGTCCTACCCAAGTCTCCGCTGTCTCCCTGCCTCCGAGGCCTTGAGTCCTTTCAGCCTCCCACCCACAGCGGGCAACTTGCGTTCTGTTACTTCCCTTAGAGGAGACTGACCTCTCCAGGAGGGTCTAATAAGGTCTTGGAGGGAAGGACTGTGCCTTTCACTCTTTCCATCTCCTCATTCTCAGAGTCCAGGGTGCTGATAGATCACCACCCCGTCTCTCCCAGAGCCTCTGGCATTCTCCCTTCGTGCTTTTTCAGGAATGCCCCCACTGGGGTGTCAGAGTGCTGGGAGCACAGGACTGAGGGCCTCTCTCTGGGCCCCTTCTCACCCTGGGACTCCTATCCATTGGGAGTCAGGCTGTACTTCCTCCTTTTGGAAGCCCTTCTCAGCCTCAGGGCTCCGCCCTTTCCTCCCACGGCCCCAGGTCAAGTGTTTTCCCTCCCTGAACTGTGACCTTCTCCAGGAAGTAGGCGGGGTTCCCAGGGTCCTGCAGACAGCAGGGGCTGGGGCACTCCTAAGGCCCTTGCTGGCGGGGAATCCTAAGTTAGTTGCACACGCAGAGGATCTGAACTCCTCTAGACAGCCGCTGGCCCGGCATGGCCACTTCTACCTAAGTCTTGGTTTGCCCTTCTTCAAAATGGCCACAACCCCTTCCCGGCTGCTGCGGGCTGGGTCACTGTGTCCCTCAGCACTGAGCCAACACCAGGGAGACTCAGTTAACGTTTGCTCGCTTCACCCTTCCTGGTCTGCTTTGGCTTCCCGCCTTCATTTGGGTGGTGGTCAGTTCCAGCCCTGTTTTTGTTGTTGTTAAGTCAAAGACATAGAAACCTTTATTATCAGTTGGCTTTGAGATTCTAAATCATTAAGAGCGAAAGAAAAGTCCTTATCAGCTGTTGGACACACCAGTGGCATTCTCCTGGTTGCTATGGTGATTCTTTGACACCTCCTTCTCACAGATTAGAAACGTATCACATTCTTCGAAGTCTGGCTGCCCCCCAAGCCAGGACTTCCATCCAAGCAATTCCCACCCCCAAACAGGAAGAAGGGGTTGGCATTCCCGAGTTTGCATTTTCAGCCTCAGCTGTCGGAAGCGAGCCTAACCTTCCTGTGTCAGGCCCGGGCTCCAGTTGGAGATGATCCCATATGTTTGGACTTACGAGACAGGCATGGTCAAAACACCCCAGCCACGCGTCCAGGAAGTCTGCTTCTTTCAGAGGAAAATAATTGTCTTCCTGTTCAAAGTCTATTTCTTCCTTGAGTTTCCTCTAGTGTCAGCAAAGCCGTATGGAATTCAGTGGTACCCTGTGGCTTTGTGTTTGTCTCATACACACACACACACACACACACGGATGCGCTTTCCTAACATGCCTCTGGTAACTGGGGACCTGGTGCTCAAGGTGGAATTTCACTCCCATGACAGTCTTGCCCCTCCCTTTTCCACCTTCCTCCCATTCCCACGAGGCCTTCACACAGATTCATTCCTTTAAAGGTTTATTTCTAGAGAGTTAAAAAAAATAATAATTTATGTGATTAGATAAATTAATTTCTGGGATGAGACATGACACAGCACAGGGCTTAACTTTCCCCTTTTCTTCTGGGAACTGCAGGTTGATGGGAGGCAGAGGAGTGAAACTCTGCCTTTCGCTTTGTGGGATGAAGAGATGCTGACAGAGTGACCCACACATCGATGTTTCCTGAAGGGCTGGGTGGTAGGCTCAGAGGAAGGACGAATCCAAGCTTCTTTTATAAAGAAATAGCTCTTCTTCATAGCATTGAAAAAAAAAATTAATCCACAGAAGCGCCGTCACACCCTCACTCCTAATGACCATAAACACGACATACCAAAGCACAAGCTCAGGAAGATGGAGTGGTTGTTTCAGGACATTTTACACATGGCACTTGGGGATTGCTTTGAGAAAGATACCTTCCCCAACAGAGGTCCCCTCTTGAGGCCAGCACTGTGGAGAGATGGGACATGAGCCATTAGCACAGCTGTCCAGATCTTTTGCTTTCTGAACTATGGTGACTACTACCTTTCAACATGAAGAGAACATGTCTCCAAATTTCTTGGGTTTGGTTAGGCTCTCAGAAGCAGCCAGCTCCTTGGTCGATGGAGGGTACATTCCCTCCAGGAATCTGAGAGCGGGACATGTGGGTAGTCTGTGCTGTGGCCTTAAGGCCAGAATCCCAGAGGCCCTGCCAGAGCCTGTGACTTCAAAGTTGGAAGATTCTGGAGACCACCTGCCAAGCAGGAAACCGAGACTCCTTGACAAGAGGCCCACAAGCTCCCTGGGAGCAGAGACCACGTCTTGCTCACCCTGTGCCAGGTTCCTTCATGAAAATTTGGCCTGGGGCTCACTTTGGAGATGGAGTTCACTCTTTAGAGGGGAGATGGTTTTTGGTTATACATTTTTGATTAATCAAGAATAGACATTAGTTGCCTGTAAACTCGACTGACAAAACACCCAGAAAGCAAGTGGGTGAGACTCAGGAGGAGCTCAAGAGGGTTTTTTGTGATGAAAACTTATGCCAGCAAGGCTACAAGTGGCTCACTCCTTATGGTCCATGGCATAGACTGCAGTCTGGGCACACGATGACTGGGTGGAAGACTGACCAGGACTCAAGGTACCCGCCTGCACAGACCGCGAGGGCCACATTTGACTGAACGCCAGTAGAGTTTGATTGAACGAGGGCTATTTGTTTAACCAAACGTGGCCTTAACATTCTTACCCAAAGACTTTTGAAAGGCGCACCAAGCAAAATCCAGATTCCCAAATCATCAGACAGTTCTGAAGTCCAGTTCATGTTCCTTTTTTGACCCTCAGAAATGGCAATTTCTGGGCCCAAGTATCAGCCCAAGGATTCACAGCTCAACATTAGTTCCCCTCACAGGGCAGAGAAGTGAGAAGGGACACATGTCTCTTCTGCTCCCCACTTCAGAAAGCCACATTTCTATGCTCCAGACCTGGGGTCCTTTTTACCCTGAAATCATGCTCTTGTTAGAGGCTATGAAAGTTCACACCCCAAAATGCAACTCATACCTGCATTATTTCCCTTTGAAGAAGAACCAGAAGCCCCCCTCAGTGACACTGCCGTAGTACCTATTAAACAAAGCCCAAAGCACAGCCTTTCGACCACTATATGAACTGAGACCAAGCCAGTCACAAGGCTGTTCACACACACATGTGCAGGGTGGATGAAGAAGGGAGGGTGGAAAAACCAGGCCCACACCTGGCAAAAACCAGAACCAAATTCCGGAACACTCCTGGCAGTGCAAAACTCCAGACAAGAGGGTATTTCTATAGGTCCGACGAAAATAAACTATCTTCTGTGCCTGTTCTTTAGCCTCATTCCATTTGGTTTGTCTCTGAAGATTTTTCTGGTATCAAATGGTCTTAAACAACTCTTGAGGCAGGGGCGGAGAACGTGCTGCCTGTTTCTGCCTTGCTCCTGGGATGCCAGGATGTGGCAGGAGCCAGCAGAAGGGAAGAGGGGAAGCTGCCTGGGCATGGTGTAGCAGAGCAGAGGGTGGGCTGGGCCGTGGAGGGGCTCCTCCAAGGCCTGCTGCATGAGCCATTGATTCTGAGCCTTTGGTCTGACCCTTAAGAGTCTCAGAACGTACCTTGTGTTCATCCTAGAGCATCCAGCCAGGCAGTCATGAAGAACTTGCATTAGCTCGACTCCAAGAGAGCGAGTCAAGGGTCTGTCAGCTTTCCTGAGACCAGGGCTCCTGCATCTCCCCTCCTCTTCAGAACCGGTGCCTACAGCCCCTCATTCTCCACACATGTGTTCCACTTGCTTTGGACACTGTATTTTCTCTAACTTCAAAAAAAATTCAAATAGGTGCAGCACTTACAAGCATTTTATAAATATGGGAAGCTGTCAAAAGTTTAATGATCTATTTTAAAACCATGACATGGGCTAGGGTCTGCCGAAGGTGACATCTTTTGAGGACCAAAGCACCAACTTCTCCCCCCAGGCGGAGCTACAGGGTGAATGAACGATGAGATGTGGCAGCATACCACGAGGAGAGGCAGAGGATGACTGCCTTCAATGGGTGTCAGTTTTGAAAACCATGTACCTTCATTAACTCCTGTCTTCCTGCCATGAATTCCTTCAAAGACTCGTGTTACCTGGCATTAGGATCTACCCCACAAGCCACTCGTCATTCATGCACCATCTTGGATAAAGGTTCATATTAAAGATAAGTTCAAGGTCCTTAAATGCCCTTCCTAGGAGAGGTCTCTGAAAAGTGGAAAGAGAGGAAAAACATGAAATTCTGGAAGTGTGACATCCAGAAGATGGACTCTGGAAATACTGTATGTCTTCACTTATGTGACAATAAGTAAAACTATCTCGTTAAAGATTCACATTGATTTTAGGATGCATATAGGCAGAGCAAAAGTCATCTTGGGCCGGAGGACAGGTGACGGAGTTTTAAAACAGCTGCCTTTCAATCGTGAATTCTGGCCATTGAGAGTGCAGAGAAACTGACACAGTCCCCGAGGTGAGTCACAGAGGAAGTTCTTCGTTCCAGCAGAATGGCCACCCCAAACACATAAGAGGGGACTGTTGCACCTACCGTTATCTGGGAGACATGGGTTTGTGTGGATGAATCTGTGTAAACTGAAACAGCCTCTGCAGGGTAAGGAGCCCACGTATTTTATTACAACCCCTGCTCGCCAAGCCCTGACAGCCTCCCATAACTCTGCCCTTTGGATTATGGAGGAAAAAAAAATAATCGTTCAATTTTCTCAGCCATGGAATACAAGACAGGTTTAGATTGTACAAAGAGCTTACACACTGAGGCAAGAAAGCGTGCACAACGGAGTGGGAGTTTTTTATCCCGAGTGAGCCAGTGCTCGAGACACGGAAGGAGGACCTGGGTCACCCTCCCGGAGGCCACATGGGTTTGTGTTTCTGGCTTTTATTAGCCACGTCCAACTCCAGCTTCCGTCTTCTCCTGAGGGGAAGAAGAGTATCTATGACATCAGTGGCTTCTTCCAAGTCATATATTTCTTTCCTAGTATGATTTCACAGAGAGGCCCAGGAGCAGGCCCAGAGTAGGACCTACAGAAGAAAAGTGTCTGAGAATGACATAATACTGACTTCTCTTTTTTGGCAACAGTCCATGAAACGTGCGTCCCTCTCTCCTGAGAAACAGCGAGGCATGAGGGGAGGTGGCAGGGGAGCTGTGGGTGGGACACTGTACCGTGTGACATCACGATCATGCAGCCGGTGTCGACAGGACACACGTGTCACGCGTGAGAACCGGTCAAGGCTCCGGACTCGCCCAGGGGGAGGCAGGCAGCTTCCAGGACTCGCCCAGGGGGAGGCAGGCAGCTTCCAGGTACACGCCGGCCTCTCAGGAATGCAGTCTGTCCCGTTCAGGCAGGGCCATCCCCCTGGGCTCCCACCGTGGCTCTGGCCTTAGCCCTCGTCCTCTCTCAGCTCCGTGGGTAAAAACTTATACTGCTGCTGGCGGATCTGGGCCAGTTTTTTCCTTGCTTCTTCTAGTTCTCGTTCTTTCTTTAGCATTTCTTCCTGGGCGGCAATGATCTAGAAGGAAAGCAACGAGCCATATGAAACTAACACTTTTTAAAAGCACACTGCTTTCTTCCCCCAACTGCTGTCACGTGAGCTCCTGTGGCCCCTGCTACAGTGGGACACGGCCGTGCTGCAGAAGCAGCATTCTTAGCTCTGGAGACGAATGACCCTGGCCACTGATTCAACAGCAAACATCTACTGTATTTCTACACGGCCTGGACTCTGCTGTAAGCACGTCACACAACTGTCCCTCCACCTTCATGGTGCCTCTGTGAAATATGCTCTAATGAAAGTCCTATTTTTCCAATAAGAAACCTAAAGCAGAGAGGTGTGGGCTCACTCCTCTGGAGGCACCCAGCTAGTGGAAGGGGACCTGGTCCAGGTATGCTCAAAGCTGAAGGGGGTGCCCTTAACCACTAGATGGCCCTCATGGACTTATTTCACACTTTGAAGGTGTGATCTGAGAAATATTAGCTGATACGTATTGTGTGAAAAGTTAAGTTGTCCTCAAGAAAGCCAGTTAAGTTCCTTTCCCATGGATCTTTGCTAGGTTGATGAGTATTGCTATCAAGGTGGGTGAGAGTGCAGTATTTCCCAGACTTAGTTGATTGGAGATCCTTCAAGGAAATGAGTGCATCAAAAAACACACTCTAGGATAGATTTACAGTCAATAATACTCAGTAATCCATCAGAGAAACAAAGAACTGAGTACCACATGTTCTTACTCATAAGTGGATCCTGAACAATTATCATAATACTATAAGAAAGGGACTGGCAGTAGAGGGAAATTGCCAGGGGAAGGAGCAGGGGACATACTTTATCAATAAGGGTGCCTGATCTCAAACCAGGTGACGTGGGACAAAAGGGAGGCCCAAACTTTACCTGTACAATGACCATTTGTATGTCTAACCCTGAATTGTACTCCACATCTTTAAAAAAAAAAATGCTCTGGTAGAAACACATCCAGTGCACAGCCACAGGGGAAGTGGTTCAGGAGAGCTGGAAGGCAGGGGAGTGAGTAACCTCAGAGTTGCTGGTGCTGAGCAGTAAAACAGTCTGTAGAATGGATTTATATTAACACATCAACAAGTGCAGGCCTGATCACCTGGAGCTTCCTCCCTATTCCCATGCATGAGAGTGCGATCCTGAGTAAGCCAGAATCCCACCTACGCTTATACAAGTTCTGGGAGTGGGCAGGCATTCATTCTCTCGGTAGGGCCAAACGTCTGAGGTGGGCAGTGACTCCAAATGTGTCATCTTATTTAAATGATAATATCATTGTCCTCCATTTTTGTTCCTCCCTTTTTCTCTAACAGAACCCTTAATTTTTAGTTAGGCATATGCTACTCAGAAAAGAATACTACATTTCCTAGCCTCCTGTGCAGATGGGTTGGCCACGTGACTCAGTGCTGACCAAAGGTAGGTGACCAGAAGCGATATATGCAACTTCAGGGCATGTCCCCCCTCCTTCCCCACTTCTGGGTAGATGGACAGTCTCGGAAGCCACTGAGCCATCCGGTACCAGTGGCCAAGGGCAACATCCCAAAGATGGCACATCCCCAGACTGCTTACACCCAGACTGTTACATGCAAGAGAAACACACTTTCATCTTGTTGGAGGCACTGTCATGTTGTGTCTCTGTTAGAATCCAACACCCATCTTTGGAGTGAACATTATTCTGGATTTAATCACAAACCTGAGCGATGCCCCCCACGAACTTCGTTTTCACTACAACATCGTCATCATCAGCTTTGCCAAATGCTGCCTTCTGGGCTGCCCGAACGAGATTGTCAGAGGCTCTTTTCACAGCATTTCCTGCCGCCTGGAGAGTGGAACAAAGCACACATTCTGGCATTAGACACAGTCATTTAGGTCTGGCAGGAATGGACATGAAGGCACAGTTTATGAGACCATGAATCAATTTATCGTCCAATTGTAACACATAAGATCTCTAGCCAGCACGTATCCATGTTTGTCCATCCATCTATCGATTCTACCAACATCGGCATCTACCTCACCACAGGTTATTCGCAGAGGGATGAGTCAAAGTGCCTGACCCCCAAGGAACACAAATGTTTGAGGGGAATTAAGATTATGTAAATAAATGTGATATGTGCATTAACAGAGGCATAATCGAGGTCTGCCTCCTTGGTCTAGAAAACCACCTCCCCCTTTCCCCAACCAGTTTAGCCTGTACTTGAGGACTTGGCTCAGACATCACTTTTCTTTCTTTTTTTTTTTTTTTGAGTTGGAGTCTCACTCTGTCGCCCAGACTGGAGTGCAGTGGCTGGGAGCGGCCACTGCAGCCTCGACCTGCTGGGCTCCGGCGATCCTTCCACCTCAGCCTTCCAAGTAGCTGGAACTACAGCCGCGCGCTACCACGCCTGGCTAATTTTTGATTTATCATTGTAGAGATGAGGTCTTGCCTAGTTGCCCAGGCGGGTCTCGAACCCGTGGGCTCAGGCAATCCACTCACCTTGGCCTCCCAAAGCGCGGGATTACAGGCTGAGCCACCAAGCCCAGCCAGATATCACTTTTCTTGTCCAACTTGGTCCTACCTACATTCTCTCCCTTGGTGCTCCTGGAGTGCTCTGTGCTGGCTTCTTTGCAGCCCTTACTACACTTGTGGCTGTCTGTCCTGCTCCTGGACAATGAGCAACTCGAGGGCAGGGGCAGTGGCTGGACTTTGCAGCCCCAGCACCGGGCACAGTGGCTACTCCGGGTTGGTGCTGAGCAGAGGCTTTTAGAGGGAAAGAAGGGCAATAAGAACACTGGGGAGGGAGCGTCCACCTCTGTGTGGAAGGGCCTTTACAGATGTGCTTTTAGAGTCACAGCTGGGCTTTACACCGAAGGCTGAAGGGTGGGGCAGCAGTTAGAGACAGGCAAAGAAACACTATTCAAGTCCGCGTTTTCAATAAGGGCTGCACCCCATACGTGCGCATTCTTTTTTTTTTTTTGAGTTGGAGTCTCACTCTGTCGCCCAGACTGGAGTGCAGTGGCATGCTCCCAGCCACTGCAGACTTGACCTGCTGGGCTCTGGCAATTCTTCTGCCTCCGCCTTCCAAGTAGCTGGAACTACAGGCGCACGCTACCATGCCCAGCTAATTTTTGATTTATTGTAGAGACGAGGGCTCACCAAGTTGCCTGGGTGGGTCTTGAACCCGCGGGCTCAGGCAATCCAGTCGCTCGGCCTCCCAAAGTGCTGGGATTACAGGCTAAGCCACTAAGTCTGGCCCCCTTTTTTTTTTTCTTTAAGCAGGATTTATTGAGAGGACAGAAGAGCTCCCACAGTGGGAGGAGACCCGAGGGGGTTGCCAACTTTTTCTCTTTTTTGAGTCAGAGTCTCACTCTGTCGCCTAGGCGGGAGTGTAGTGGCATGCTCATAGTCACCACAGTCTTGACCTGCTGGGCTCAGGAGATCCTCCTGCCTCTGCCTTCCAGGTAGCTGGAACCACAGATGCGTGCCACCACGCCTGGCTAATTTTTAAAAAAAATTATTGTAGAGATGAGGTCTCACTAAGTTGAACCCCTGGACTCAGGCAATCCTCTCATCTCCACCTCCCAAAGTGCTGAGATAACGGGTGAGCCACCGTGTCCGGTCTGGCTTATTCTTAATGCTCATGAAGCACATCCCCAGGAATTTGCTCTCTGCCAGTTAAGGTTTGGAATTTTCTTCTAAAGGTGGTTAAAGCTTTATTAAACCTCTCATTCCTTGTTCAGACGTCCTTGGAGTCGAGAGCTTGGGCTTGAGAGTTAGCCATCAGTAGGTTGAGAGGAGTTCTTATTCCAAGTTAGCTGGCCCATGTGGTGACCAATGGGGACCACGAGGGCTTGCACAAGGAGCGAATGGGAAGCCAACTAATAACTGACAAGTAGTCATCATGTGCTTATTTTCCAAAGAGTTTATAGGTCAGACGTCATTAGCCCACTTTTCTGATGTGAAAACTGAAGTTAAGGAACTTGTCTAAGATCCTGTAACTAGTAAGTTGTAGAGATGGGATCTGAACATAAATCTGTCTAGTCCTAGAAAATCTGAGTTGTTCGTAAGGAACTCAGACATGACACTATAGTGTCCAGTTAAATCAGTAATTATGATAAAGAGAATGATGCTGTGTTATATCTGTGCCAACCTTTAGGACTTAAAATGGTCCCTTCATATCCATTCTCCTGTCTGACCCTCTGAAGAGTCCATGTAGACATCTCTATCCCCATTTTGCAGATGAAGTCACTAAGGCCTGCAAAGTTTTCATGGCAGAAGTGGGACTTGAACCCAGGTCTCTCTTAACTCAGGATGTTTTCCTAAGAGATGTCCCCCAAACTCAGGAATCACATATTCATAGGCATGCAGCACCTCAATTTTCCCCTGGGTTTATCCCAGGACTCAGTGAAGGTGAGGGAGGTTGGTCAGAGAGAAACCCAAGAGGGTCAAACAACAAAAATGCAAATACAACAGGAGTTCTGAGTTTTGGTAGAATTGTTCAGATACTTTTGCCATTTATGATTCCTTCATAACTTATATAAACATATATTTTTAGCAATATAAACAACCTGCATTCTAATGCTTATAATAATGAAAATCTATAAAATCAGAAGCAAACACAATGTCTAAAGTATAGGGACATTCTGGCATAATCAGTTGATGTAATATCATGCAGCCATTCAAAATGAGACTCATGGAGAATGGACCAGTTAGCTTTGCACAGAGAAATTAACAAAGCCTTAATTTTGAGGAAAAAATATGTATGAGAAAGCGTTAAGTGAAAAAGCAGAATGACTCTCGTTATGATTATAACCAGACAAAACTACTTTGTGTGTAGATAAAAACAGGAACAGAAAACAACAATAACATTTGGTGTATGAAGATGTTGAAGCCATGTGACTGTTTCATTCAAACATTCCTTTCATTGTGTTCCAAGCATTTTTATGATGAAGGTAGTCAGGAAAATGCATATGTGCTGGGAAGGACTTGACTGTCACCTTTGTGACATGCTCTTTGGGCTTTCTCTGGGAAGCCTGAGCAAAAGTTTCATATAAAGTCCTCAGTCCTTTCACTCCCTTCTGTGGCAAACTCTGAATGAGGGCCTCCTTGGGGACAGGCGCGGTGTTGAGTGTGAGAGATGCAGATGAAGAAGTGACACCTGCCTAGAAATCTCACAGCCTTGTCATAGACGGACACAAAGAAAATGCAGTGATGGGGTCTATAAGAGTAGTCTGGCCAGGGGCTCTGGTAGGACAGAGGAGGGACTGATAGTTATAAGCCCTGGGAGTCGTAGGGGGCTTCTCGAAAGAGGTGACTCTGAAGATGGGTCATAAAGGATGAGCAGGAGTTTGCTGGGTTGGGCTGGTGGGGAGAAGGGCCAGGACATTCTAGGTGAGTGAGGGCCCAGGGCATGAGGAGACCAGGAGGCACACGTGGTGGGGCAGCAGTGGAAGATGCATGGATGCACACGGTAGAGGATGAGGCTGGAAGTGGACAGAGCTGGCTGATGGAAGGCCTGGTGGGTCATGCCAAGGAAGTGAGGCTGTCCCTCCTGGTGACACTTACCCGCTCCAACAGGAGTATTTTCCCACCAGCATCAGTGACCATTACCTGTAGCCGCCTCATGGCCTCTGAGTCCTGGTCGGCCTTCACCTTGCAGGCCACAAGCAGCTGAGCCGTGGAGGCGGCGACCTGCTTGGCGGAGGAGATGAGCTTCTCTTCGCTGGCATGTCCCTGGACAGAGGCATTAGCTGCCTCACAGAGACTGCTGGTTGCAGCCGCCACCATCCGGGCCTAGGGACGGTCAACAGAGAAGTGACCCAAGGCCCACACCTCCCTTATAGACTGACCTACAAATTCTTTTTTTTTTTTTGAGTTGGAGTCTCACTCTGTCACCCAGACTGGAGTGCAGTGGCTGCTCCCGGCCACTGCAGCCTCGAACTGCTGGGCTCCGGCAATCCTTCCGCCTCAGCCTTCCGAGTAGCCGGAATTACAGGCGCGCGCTACCACGCCCGGCTGACTTTTTTATTTATTGTAGAGATGAGGTGTCGCCAAGTTGCCCAGGTGGGTCTCGAACCCGTGGGCTCAAGCAATCCACTCACCTCAGCCTCCCAAAGCGCGGGATTACAGGCTGAGCCACCGAGCCCGGCTGTTCTACAAATTCTTAGGTCAAGACACAATCATGTCCATCTATCTGTTCACTGACAGCAAAGGCCTTTATATCAAATAGAGGTAACTGACAATTGGGGGGGACCAGATTTCCCAAGCCACAACCCGATGGGCTTCTGTGGTGCCTCTATATCTGAGAGGCTCTTGGCAAGAGCCGTTTCCCTTGGGGATCCGAAAAGCAAGCGGGGAGGAAGGAGAAGGCAACTCACGGCGGAAATCAGTCCCTGTGACCATTGTCCGTCATCTGCTGCGTTGGCAGGAATGGAGCCCACCTAGAGACCGGAGTCAAGAAACCTGCAATGAGCGGGGGCAGGTAGGCCCAGTGGCCTGCAGCCCCCTCAGCCCTGCCTTGCCCAATAACTAGACTCACAGCACTGCTCCATGACTGCCACCCACAGCACCGACCTGAGATTGAGTGGGTCCGTTCTCTCTTGGGACCCTGGCTATGTCGAGACCACGCCTGCGCATCACATCCTGGCTGGTTCCCACCTGGGCCACCAAGCGGCACTGAGAGATGCTCAGAACGGACTCCACGTGGCTGCCAATTACTGCGTTTCTTGGAAATGGCTCTGGAACCATGATTTGGGGTCATCTTGCCACATTTATTCCTCAGCTGACCTTTCCCCATTAGAAACATGGAAGGCACTAAGCCTCCTCTTCCAAGGGCCAAGGGAAAAATCTCTTCGGATTGACCCTGAAAGCCATGAGTTTTTGGCAGACAGTGTTTAAAAAAAGAATGGTGCATCTCCCTCCGTACACCTGAGTGCAGACCCTCGTCTTAAAGAAACACAGACCATTTTGTCAGGGGCAGGGAGGAGAACAAGGGGCTAGAAGGAAGATGGACGCCTGTTTCTGTTTAGAGCTTATGGCAACAAGTGAAACACTTTCTGTCCATATCATAGAGGAAGGAGCCACAGGAAGAAACACCTTACGTGCTTGTAGGAAGTGCCTGTGGAGGTAAGAGGGGTGTATCTCAACCCGAATATGAAATTGGGATCTGGCAGCCATGACAGGTACCCCATCAGGGCTTGCTGAAAGTCAGGTCAGGGGACATGTGAGAAGCATGACCCACCAGGCCTTCCATCAGTCAAGGGCCTGCATATAATCCTTTGGTTCACTCAAGTCCAGCCGAATCTCCTTTACCAACTTTTTAAAGGCCTAAACCTGTAAGTGCCTTGGAGGACAGGCAGGAACTGGGCCATACTCGAGTTAGATTCTCTGGTATCCTGCAACATGTCCGGCACATAGTCAGCCCTTTATCAGTGTTGAAATAAACTGAAAAGTTTAGGTAGGATGTTTTATTCAATGATCCATTTGTGGTCTTTACGTGTTGACCAGTCCATGAGAACTCGGGCGCACAGGACAAGGCCAGCACCCTGCTGGACATATAGGAGACACATGAGAAGCATGAAGAGACAGCATGAGTGCCATGTGGGGTGGCAGACACGTGTCAATATTGAACTACATACCACATGATGGCTCAGAAAGGGTTAAAGTATGTGGCCTGGACTAAGACACGGCTGAGCTCACAAGAGACTTCCTGGAGGCCACTGGTCAGGCACAACTTCTCATCTGTACAGTAAGTCCTCTATATACAAACGAGTTCTGTTCCAAGAACACATTCATAAGTCTAATTTGTTTGTAAGTCCAATGAAGTTAGCCTAAGCTAACTGTACTGTAAAAGGTTTATATAGTTCTTATATAAAAAACAAACCAAAAAATGGAGAAAATATTTTTACTTTTACAGTACAGTACTTTGAAAAGTATAGTCTATCACCACTGCTTTTGTACTTGCTTCTGAACACCCTGGGTTTGAAATAAAGATACTGTACAACTGTACTCTATATAGTACTAAGTACACAAAAACACAACCACTTGTTGGGAATGCATACATGTGACAATGTACACCAGACACATGAACTACCTTATATGATTGGACATGCTCAAGTCTTTGAAAGTTCATAACTTGAAGGTTCATATGCAGGAGACTTACTGTTCTACAAATTCTTAGGTCAAGACACAATCATGTCCATCTATCTGTTCACTGACAGCAAAGGCCTTTTAATATCAAGCAGAGGTGACTGACAATTAAGGGGACCAAATTTCCCAAGCCACAGTCTGACAGGCTTCTGTGATGCCTCTACATGTGAAAGGCTATTCTTGGCCGGTTTGGATAGGATGGCTCCAGGCTACATGGGAATAACAGGACACATGGAGTAATTCACACCCAGAATTACTGATGTACTATTAATCCTCTGAATCATTAAAGAACAACGATGCTTTTATGCTGGGTGACTGGAGATGGAACAGACTGAAGAACTCTTAGATGAAAACCAGACTGGCCTTTTGACCAACATCTAAGGAAAGTGCTCACTGCAGAGCTGGACAGCATTCAGCTCAACAGTCCTAGCAAACACGTGGAGTCCTGTGGAGCTGGGAAGTGGTAGGTAAGGCCTCTGACTGTGGTGCTTACAGGGCTGCCCACCAGGACACATGACAGTTCAAATCTTCAAATGGCCTAACGTACAGTGGGCATGTACACTGGGCATATAAATGTCTTCTCTGGGCCCTGCTGCCTGGAGTGGGATGCTTTCCCTAACAAGAAGCCGATGGGAGGCCTGGAAGCCAAGCCTTTTATTCTGTTAATCAAGTTTAAGCAAACAGTTTTAGTTAGTCGGGGCAAAGACTGGCAGTTGGGAAGGGAAGTCAGAGCATGTGCTTCCTTGGTCAGGCCAAAGGCCTGTAGCTCTTTCCTTTGGCTCTTGGAGGCTCGCCCTCTGTGAGTGATCACCACTTGGCCAGCTGGCTTTACCCACCTTTCCTTGGGCCACCAGTTCCCTCTGGGCTGCCGAGGCCGATTTGACCAGGGCACTTGTGGCCGCAGCAATGGATTTAGCAGCTTCCAAGATCTGTTCCTCAAAATCCAGGGTCTCATCCGCTTGCTATAACCAAAACAAAACAGCATCACATGCAATTCACATCCACAAAGGCTCTTCTACCAAACTTCTTACTGCTTGCTCACCCGGCTCTTAAACTGCCTAAAGCTTTTTGTTGACAAACCACACCAGGGCAGAGAGGCCTAAGTTGTCAGAATGGCTCTTTACCTGCTGTCCCCTCCCCACCCCCCAAAAGAACAAGCTGTTAGCCTGACATTCTACACAAATTTTAAATCAGGAAATTCTCAGACAGACTACTTTTCCAGACCAGAATCTTTAAAGATATATAAGTTCACTGTGAGTAAAATATACAAAGTACATACAAATGGTTCCACCAACATCAACAAACCAAAATCAAAAAAATCAATACTCAAAATCAAAAGAGTGGGTCATGGCACACTCTTCCAGAACTTCAGATTCAAAACTGGGTTGAGGTGACTCACACCTGTAATCTCAACCCTTTGGGAGGCTAAGGCAGGAGGACTGCTTGAAGCCAGGGGTTCGAGATCAGCCTGAGTCACAGAGTGGAATCCCGTCTCTACAAAAAATAAAAAATAAAAAATAGCCAGGCACAGCAGCATGCCTATAGTCCCAGTTACTCAGGAGGCTGAGGTGGGAAGATTGCTTGAGCCCAGGAGTTCAAGGCTGCAGTGAACTATGATTGCACCACTACACTCCAGCCTGAACGAGAGAGAGACAGCCTGTCTCTAAAAAAGAAAAGCAAAAGGTGGGTGGGGGTGGGTGGGTGGGGGTGGGGTGGTGTGTGGAAAAAAGGAAGAATGACTATCAGTTCTGAAAAGTCTTACTTTTCTTGAATAAAAATCACAGCAAAATAGCATTTGCATTTCTGTAATGGAAAATACATCAAGGCAATGTGACATCAAAGTGAAACTTGTTCTGTCACCTGGACACCCAAGGCACGGTTCCACCTTGGGAAGAACACTGGACACCACTGTGTTAGGTATGGTCTCGCCATTAGGGCTTTGGTCTACATTTACCACCATCACATCCCTGGCAGCCAAAACCACCCAGAAAGTCAAAGAGAAGCTTTGGGGAACTCAGATTGGTTAAGCTGCCCTCATAGGTCGCAGAATGTTGAAGGTGTGGCCGGAAACTTCAGGCACTGAGAGATGGTGATTAGGCACAGCAATGCTTTTCGATGTGTGGTAAACAGACATCACACAAACTTTACCTTTTTACTCAATTTTAAGTGTACAATTCAGTGGCATTCAGTACATTTGCAATGTTGTGCAACAGCAATACATTTTTAAGAGTGGCTAATATGTGCCAAGTATTTTGTTAGGTTTGCCTACATACACAGACTTCATTTCTCACCTAAATAAATAAGCAAATACAAATTCAAAAACAATTTTTAAAAACCCCTACATTAAAGTTATCTTTGCGGTGAGAAAACACTCATGCCCAGGGACGAGGAATATTGGGTCCAAGGTCATGTGGCAGCATGAAGACTCTAAACTGGAATCTAAAACTAAAAACGACTCTAAAATGAAGTATTTCTACTAGGCTCGGTTGCCCCTTAGGGCACCAGTGAGGAAGGACTTCATGCCAGAGGTTCAAAGTCAGCTTGTTAATGGTCCCTTAGGAAACATCAAACAGGATGGACACAATTCTTCTCTAAGTCCCTATTTTTAATGACCACGTTTTGAACCATAAGAGATGTCAATCTCATTTTAAAAATAATCCATATTATCAAAATAAAATTTCAATTCACATCTAGTGGATCTGAGGAACAATGGCAGCATTTCAGAATTTCTGAGCCAGAAACTGTGTGGTCTTTCCTATTTCTGATCAAGTCCTGCTCTAAGAGTATTTAAGATGGAATCTGCTTATTGAAATACAGACATGACTCACCAAAAGACACTCTGGCATAAAAGGTACTCTTTATTTATTTATTTATTTATTTATTTTTGAGTTAGAGTCTCCCTCTGTCACCCAGTCTGGAGTGCAGTGGCCGCTCCCGGCCACTGCAGCCTTGACCTGCTGGGCTCCAGCGACCCTTCCGCCTCAACCTTCCAAGTAGTTGGAACCACAGGCGCGTGCTACCACGCCCAGCTAATTTTTTTTTTTTTTTTTTAATTGTAGAGATGTGGTCTCGCCAAATTGCCCAGGCGGGTCTCAAATCCGCGGGCTCAGGCAATCCACTCACCTCAGCTTCCCAAAGCGCAGGATTACAGGCTGAGCCACCGAGCCCGGCTAAAAGGTACTCTTATACCCAGGCCCCAAATAAATTACATTAGGCTCTAATATATATATCAAAATCAAAAAAGTGGGTCATAGAACACTATTCCAGAGCTTACGACCCAAAAATAGGTTGAGGAGATTCACATCTGTAATCCCAGCACTGGGTGGCTGAGGCAGGAGGACTGCTTGAGGCCAGGATTTCAAGATCAGCCTGAGCAACAGAATGAGACCCCTATAATGTATGTATGTGTGTGTGTGTGTGTGTGTGTGTGTGTGTGTGTGTGTGTGTAACCTTGAGATTAGAGCTTTTCTGCAAATTCATTCTGCAAAAGAAAGTCAAGTGTACAACAGATGAAGGCACTGGGCAAATCACAGAATGTCTGAGTCCAAAAGGAGCTGAGCCCCTCCTCATTTTGCAGATGAGGAAATGGAGGCCCACGATGGCCCCTCAGTGTCCCAGACTCTTGCCTCTGGTGGCCTCAGTTACATGACGGGTTCCAAGCCTGCCAGATTGACAGTGTGGGGACACTCTATCAGATTTCTGATTTCCCACGTTTTAAGATTTGCAAAGATGAACTTTCCTTAAATTCTAATATATCATCTTATTACAATGGATTTGAAGGGTCTTTCCCACATCTTCTGCTGCCCTGGATTTTTTTTTGGTTTTATTTTTTTTTTGTACACACAGGCTTGAAACAGATATTCAACCTGGAAATATTTCCGACGCCCACAGATTTTTCTGATAATGCCAACTGCTGCAATGCTCTTAGATGAATTTTTATTTTTCTTTCCACAACATCTCTAGTGTCTCCACACTGTCAATGCAGCAGGCTTGGAAGCCGTCGTGTAACTGAGGCCTCTGGGAGACATTTACTCTGATTAGAAAGTACTCCTGAGAAATGCCGACTGGGATGGCCACAGGGATAGAGAGGAAATGCTTACATGCTGGCCGTTTGGGCCCAGCACCATGATGAGACCCAACAGCTTGCCTGCTGGGTCCCCGTATTCCCCTATGTCGGCTTTATCATTCAGACGAAACACCCACACTATGTCTCCTGCTGAAAGCAGACATCAACATGCCATGTTTCCTCACACCCTACAACGTCAAACCTCAGGGAAAATGGGATCTCTCCAAGCTGAGAAGACTGGTGAGAAGCCCGTGTACCCTGGGTAGTGCGCCCTGTAGGCTCCAGCTGCCACCAGCATGCGGGATGGGGTCTGGGGGAGGCTGGTAAGGGTGGCAGAGGAAGGGAGGGAGGACACACACTTCATGAGGAAGGAGGGACAAAGAATCGGCTTGGTTTTCAAGAACTCTCCTAAGTAAAAGGATCACAATTAAGGTGCAGAATTTGTTAATAAAACAATCCACCACAGCTGGGAGACTGGGGAGAGTAAGGACAGCAATGTGGTACCCTGGGACCCTGGCAGGGGATCTGGAGGTCAGGACCCTCTCCCAGAGTGCTCATCCCCACCTCCTCACCAGAGGGGCTGAGCTGGCCAATCTCTTGACAGCCTCTCTAGCTGAGATATTTTACAGATGACCAAGGTCAGTCAGATGTGTCCCTCCGGCTTATGGAAGGCCGAGGACAATGAATCCTCACTCCTGAGTTTTTAAAAAAATTCATTCAGCAATTGGATCACGTAAAGAGCTGTTAAGACTGTTAAAACAATCTTTTAAAGACCATGACTAATCCTATGCACGTGGCTATGTATATTTCTTCATGACTACTGGCATCAAGTGAAGGCAAATAACTTAAGAAATACTTTTAATAGACAGGCTTGCTTGATAGTTCTTGCTAAAGAATTACTTGAAGACCTAGTTAAAGATGCAGGTCTGTTTCAGTAGTTCTGGGGTAAGGCCCAGAAGTCTGTATTTCTAGGGGAGGTGGTCATGGACCACTCTGTAGGAAAGGCCAGCCTAGGCCAAGGGAAGCAAATGCCAGCTGACTTAAACCCTACCAGCCTGTGATCTCCTCCAGGACCAGATTTTGTTTTATGTTTCTCTAGCAGAAAACCAGATAGAGGTGTCCATGTGATAAACATTTGCTGAATGAATGTATCCATTCTAAATGAGCTTTCCAAGTTGTAGAGTTCAGCCAGACGACAACACACAAAGTAAGAGAAGGAGAAATACCTTGAGTAAGCGCCCATACCATTAATGCCCAACACTGATCCATGGGGGACAGATGCACACATAGCTATGAGCAGCTTCCCGTCCATTTAGGGGCCATGGGTTGTTAACTGTGTTCTCTACCTGCAGCCCACAAGTAACATTCAGTTGGTGGCATTTGGTCATGCATGGGCCAATGTGAACCCAGCAGCATTTGACCAAGGGGCACTCTTGCTTAACAAAATAGTGCTGGGAAGAGAGTTAGCAGATGTGCAAACTAAGACTCTACTCTGCCTAATGAAAGTGTTTGCTGCTGCCTGTGTGTGCTGCTGAATTTACCTTCTCTTTTGGTCTGATGCTCCTTTCCCCACGCGTCTCCACTTGACCAGGCTGCTGGCCAGGGCACCCCTAGCCCTTAGCAAATGGCTTTCCTGGACTGTCTAGCATACTCTGGCTGAGGATGGAGTTATCCTCACCTGGGCTTCTAGTGAGTTTCGAGAAAGGTCTGAGCACCCTTTGGTTGATCTTTTTTTTTCTTTCTAACCTACCTCATAGGGTTGTTATGAGTAAATGATTAGTAGATATAAAGCATGACTGACTCACAGTAAATGCTCAGGAGCTATTAGCAATTGATTTCATTATTATTTCTACTACTACTTTTTTGTGGTTTTAAAAATTGTTTTTCTGGCTTTGGGCTAAGCTAGTCTGTTTCTCTGTGGGAACCGTGTTTTGCACCCCTTACTCTTCCTGCCATTTCTGATTACAATTTAAAATAACCGTAAATGCAAAATCCACCCGTCAACAATAAATGACACGTCAAGTGACACACGGTGTAGACGGCACTTACTCCAGCTTCTCCCTCAGCACCGTCCGGGAGAGGGGCAACCTGGGTTCCAGTCACTGCTCTGTGCTTTGACCATGGGACTTTGGGGTCTTCACTGCCGTTCTCTGGACATCAGTGGCTCCGTTTTTTTGTCACTTAAGGAGCAACTCCTTTCGCTTCGACACGCTTGGTTCTAAATTAAACTCTTCTCAGAAGGCTTTGACGAAAGCAAGCAGGAACTACTTTTTGTCTTCCGCCTTCTTTCTTGGCCTCCTCAGGGGAGCCCTGCCTCTTTCCTGCAGCTCCTTACCACCTTCCCCTGCCCACGGGGCCCTGGGCGAGCGCTGGGCAGGGGAAGAGCATTTCTCCCCACAGTCCTTTCTCTCACCCTTTTCTCTGTGACAATGTCCCTGCAATCCCAGTAACCTCGAAGGTGAGGGAGCACAAGGCACCCACAGGAGAGGACTAAAAGGCCACTGCCCTGATTTTTGCCTCTTCCCCTGGAAGCATCCTGTGAGGGACTGCCTTGCTGAGAGCTAAAACACACAACGGTGGCCTTTCTCACAACTGGCTCCACACACCAAACAACAACACACAGTGTCACCTTTCCAGTGAGGTGCTGTGTTTTGCTCACTCCTGGAAGCCTTGCAGAATGCTTGTTATTAAAATAAGGTCACAGCCATCAGAAACGTAAAAAAAATTGGATGTGATTCATTTTTTAAAAGTGTGAACATTCTGTATATAATTTAAATGTCCTTGAGGGGAAAAAAAGAGGCCAACACCTAGAACTCCTGCAGCCCAAGCGAGGTACATTTTCCTGCCAGATGGAAGGCTGAGGAGAGCAGACTGCCATGTTTCTCCTTTTTTAGCCATGAGTTTGGCTGCTACCGGTTTGCTTCTGGTATTGAACTGAGAGGCGCCTTGAGGGAGGCCCTAGCCTGTATCCTAAGCCCCAAACTGTGTAAGAGCTAGATCAGCTTCTTTTTGGAGGACCCAGGGGAGGGTTGGCTTTAGGACTGCCACCCTTACTAGTTCTTTTTTTTTTTAGTTGGAGTCTCACTCTGTCACCCAGGCTGGAGTGCAGTGGCATGCTCACAGTCATCGCAGCCTTGACATGCTGGGCTCAGGAGATCCTTCCGCCTCAGCCTTCCAAGCAGCGGAAACTGCAGGTGTGTGCCACCAAGACTGGCTAATTTTTTGATTTATCATAGAGATGAGGTCTTACCAAGTTGCCCAGGCTGGTCTTGTACCTCCGGGCTTAGGTAATCCTCTTGCCTCTGCCTCCCAAAGTGTTGGGATTACAGGTGTGAGCCACTGCGCCTGGCCACCCTTACTAGTTCTAACAAAAGGTAAACCTCCCAGAACAACTGGGACTGCTACAATTCAGCACTGGACAGTTGGCCTGGTCTCAAGGAGAATTCCAAACAAAGTAAGTGACAGAGAGAGAAGGCACTGTCAGATGGTTATGTCTGGGACTGAGGAGGCATCCAGTCCAGATGTGGGATAAAAGCAAGTCCACACAGCACCTGCAGGAATAGGTCTGACCTTATGTGATTAGTATCTTGGGAGTGGTTTTCCCACGTACCCATTGCTTTATTACTTTGTTTTCAAAATGAAAAGCAATACCACTGAAACGATCTTTTAGTTACTATTTGTTTGATTTACAAAAATGTATAAAGATGGTGTCATGCGCTCAAAAAAAGGGGAGAGAGGGATCTTGACTAGACATATATGAAGCACAAAAAAGAAAAGGTAACAGAATTCTTCCCAAGAGTTATCAGATAAATTTGCTACACCTTAAGCCCTTTCCCTCTATGCGTCGGAGCAGGGTCTGACAAGGACCTACCGGTCTACAGTGGTGGAAAGTCACCTGGGAATGTGTGCTGACCGAGTGCTCCACACAATTTTGCTTATCACATCCTACACGATTCCTGGTCTGCAACCAACTAGCAACACACGGGCTCACAGCCTGCAATCTACCCATATAGAGAATGTTGACGTTGCTCCTGCCCTTCCCTGAACACCAGGCCACCTTTTCCTCTTCCCCACATTCATCAAAGAGGGTTTTGCTGGTCAATTACAAAATGACCAAAAGAAACAAAAGTATCACATCAATTTAAACAGATGGGCTCTGTCTGAAGGACCTTTCAAAACTACGTTTTTCCTTTTTTTGTTCTAGTTGTTATTAGTATAGATATGGGGTCTCGCTATGTTGCCCAGGCTGGTCTTGAATTCCTGGGCTCAAGCAATCCTCCTGCCTTAGCCTCCCAAAGTGCTGGCATTAGAGGCATGAGCCACTGCACCTGGACTCAGAAATGTTTTCCTGTCTATTTATATTCATCCTAACTTTGTCTATTCATCATAACATGTCTGTTTTCCATGGCCATTTGTCATTTCAGTAGGATAGCTATAACTGGACTCAAAACCAAAACTGACATTCCCTAGTGAAGGTGGCACTGATTCTGGTGGCATCCTAAAATCTCCCTGACAGAGCACCTGCTGATACCCACAGATCACTTCCCAATGGAAAAGAACTCCAGGGACAGGTTCCACTTTGCAACTCTAGAAGCCAGGACACATGTCTCTCTTCTGTGTCACCACTCTCTGCTGCTAATATCTGTGACCCCGTCACTATGCATTTACCTGTAAGCAACATGGAGATGACTTCTAGACATAGCCAGGGGAAGCTTTCATGACTGACATGTTTTAATTCATGGCTCACCACCTGTATGGGGGTGTTGCTTACATATGTATACTCAGGAGTTCTTGCTAAAAGATTACTTCTTTTCTCCACCAAAAAACTGAGCTGTGAGCATAGTACTTATCCTTCCAGACAGCAGTGCTCACAAGGGCTTTTGCTGAGAGAACTCACAATGAACTCACACATACTTCACAGCTCTTCTATGAGGAAGAGGTCAAAACCCACCAAAGAAGGCTGGTATGCACCAGAAAAAAAATGTTTTCTATATCATCCCAAACTTCCTGCCACAGCCAATTAGTTTATGGGACTACTTTCTGATTGTCTGCTTATTCGAAATATTATTAACCTCTGCTGACAAGATAACTTATTACAGGAAATTCAAAAGACAGAGTCAACATTGCACTATCATTACGAGATATACTTAGTCCTAACCAAGATTTGTGCAAACCACAGTGACTCACCATCCGTACAGTTGATAAAGCTGATTTGGTTATTTTATTTTATTTTTTTTGAGTCGGAGTCTCACTCTGTCACCCAGCCTAGACCTGCCAGCTCCGGCAATCCTTCCGCCTCAGCCTTCCAAGTAGCTGGAACTACAGGCACACGCTACCACGCCCGGCTAATTTTTGATTTATTGTAGAGATGAGGTCTCCTCAAGTTGCCCAGGCGGGTCTCGAACCCATGGGCTCAGGCAATCCACTCACCTCAGCCTCCCAAAGCGCGGGATTACAGGCTGAGCCACTGAGCCCGGCTTTTTTTTTTTTTTTTTTGAATCGGAGTCTCACTCTGTCACTCAGGCTGGAGTGCAGTGGCATGCTCACGGCCACCGCGACCTCGATCTGCTGGGCTCAGGTGACCCTTCCGCCTCAGCCTTCCAAGTAGCTGGAACTACAGTCGCGTGCCATCATGCCTGGATAACTTTTTGATTTATTGTAGAGATGAGGTCTTGCCAAGTTGCCCAGGCTGGTCTTGAACCTGTGGGCTCACGCAATTTTCTCACCTTGGTCTCCCAAAGTGCTGGGATTATAGGCGTGTGCCACCACGCCTGGCCCTGATTTGGTTTATATAGTTTGTTACTATGAGTGGATAGGAAAGTTACAGATAATTGATGTATATTCCTTGAATTTTTTGCTGAAACTCTGATCGTGAACTTTTAAATTGAAGATAAAGATAAAAATGAACCAATATGAAATATAATGTGTTTGGAGGTTATAAATCCTGTCTTTTATTATCCCCTGTCACAGACTCGGGTTAGACTCTTCCATTTTTTTTCCTGCTGATCCTTTCCTTAAGGATTCATCACTGCACAAAACTAAACTGTACAAAATAGCTTAAGCTCTTATGAAACATCAATTATTATTTCTTGTTTCTATAGTAGGCAAATAACCTAATAATACCGATACAGGTCTCAAATGCTCTAAGAAGAAATGGAAAAAAACATACTGGATTGTAATGAGTGCTCCGTCTTCTAAATCTACTTGTGATTTTAACATATGCTTTCCTGTTGCCTTATAAACTTTATTAGGAACCCCCGGAGACAGGGCAAGACACTGTAGGAATATGTTTGATATATAGTTGGATTAAATAACAACCTAATATATCAAACATATCACACAGAGGCCTGCAGAAAAGGCATCCAGGTTTGACTGAGCTTGAGAACAGGCACAGAATTGAAGGTTATGGTTGCAGGGGGTGGTCACTACTGCAGCAACTCCGACACCTGTCTTTGGAGCACAGGTCTGTCTGCAGGTGTGGAAACGGCGCCATCAGTGATATTGTCGGCTCATGCACTGGCGCTCACTGACCAAATGCCACTAAACCATTTTCCAAGCCAATGGTGGATTCAACAGTGCCTGTCTGGGAGATTCCAGGCAAAAAGAGATGCTTAAATCTTAAGGGCCTGGGGTAGGAATGAATACACCAGAATCATCCTCATAAACCATGGACCATTCTCCTCTTCAAACAGGCAACCTGAGAATGCCAACCAAATCATCGCCCCTCCCCCAAATGATTCCTTTTTTTTGTTGTTTTTGTTTTTGTTTTTTGAGTTGGAGTCTCACTCTGTCGCCCAGACAGGAGTGCAGCGGCTGCTCCCGGCCACCGCAGCCTCGACCTGCTGGGCTCCGGCGTTCCTTCCGCCTCAGCCTTCCAAGTAGCTGGAACTACAGGCGTGTGCTACCACGCCCGGTTAGTTTTTGATTTGTTGTAGAGATGAGGTCTCGCCAAGTTGCCTAGGCAGGTCTCGAACCCGCGGGCAAAGGCAATCCACTCACCTCAGCCTCTCAAAGCGTGGGATTACAGGCTGAGCCACCAAGCCCGGCTCAAAATGATTCCTTAAAGCAGCTCAAATGCTCCCCAGTTACAGAAGGGAGACATATTCATTTTCCACTGAGGGTATGTGTGTGTGTGAGGGGGTGGAGTTGTGGGGATAGGGGTGTAATAGCAACTGTTTATTTTTAGTATACTAGGGATTTTTTTTTAAGGTGATGGGAGAGGATGGAGAGAAGCGATTGACCTCAAAAGACTGGTTGATTTTGGTGTCAAATTGTTGTTTTTTAACTGGAGAAATACATTCCTTTATACAGGCAAGGAAGATATTTTATTTCATGCAGAAGTTATCACAAAGTAGATTGCCCTCCTAGACAGGCACAAAAACTATGGTTTGAGTTGATGGTTTCTTCCAGACATTAAAGAAAAATACAGATGGGGGTCTTGCTATGTTGCCCTGGCTGGTTCCGAACTCCTGGTCTCAAGTGATCCTCCCATCTCAGCCTCCCAAAGTATTGGGATTATAGGCGCAAGCCACCACCTGGGCCCAGACAGTTTTATAGATAATATCCATGTGGTAGGTGCCTCTGGCCATCAGGTCAGAGACACAGAGAAAGATTTCAGGCTATTATGAAGCATTCTGTCAATACCAAGCACTTTCCTGACATGATGGAGGCAGCCTAAGGTAGGTACCCTCAAGCCAAGGATACAAATCATGAGTTATGTTAACTTTGGCTTTAATCGAAGGATTCCTGGGCTTTCCTATAAAAACCCTCACTGTAAACACAAAGGCTAGGTGGTCCTAGGGTAGTGTAGGGAGTTGTCACTGGCCCACTTCAGCAGTCACCATTCATTTCTAAAGTGCTATTATTTCAAAAACATCGTTTTATACCATTTTAAAACAGACTCCTTCATCACCCCAGGTCCATGATCATTCATGTACATTTCTTATTTTCTTCATATGCAATATCCTTAGAGAGCTATGATTATAATGAGTACATAATTCTGCATCCTGTTTTTCCCCCTTTATATCACATCATGAGCACCTTTTTCATGCTACACAGTCCCTGTGACCATTATTTTTAATAGCTGCACAATACTCCTTCAAGAAGACAGGTCACATTCACCCTCTCATTACTAAAAACAAGTGTGCAAAGAACCCTGTCATTCGCACACAACTTTCTTCCCCTCTTGGATTTCCTCCTCAGGACAAATTCCCAGAGGTGGGATTCATGACTCAAAGGGTCCATGACAACCACAGGTGGTCCCTATGGGACTAGACCAGCTTCCTCTGACAATGGAGGGGCGGCGGTGAGAAGGCAAAAGGGGACTGGCATGGACTGTAACTGCCACCCGGAGCCCACATACTCCCTCTCCCCCAGCCCAGTCACGGTGGTCTGACACAGGCAAGGAAATTCTCCTTTGGTGCCTGTGATGCTAATGGACTTTTTGAAAGGATCAGATGAGTTACTCCATGGTGAGTACCTAGAAGACTGTCTGGCACATACTTGACACTCGATCCATGTGAGCTTTTAGCTTTTCTTTTCTTGAAGGCCTATGGAATAATTTTTATTTCAGGCATTTCTTAGGATAAAAGTCCCAGAAGCATATTTTCGGAGACGATGGTGACAATAAAGGTGATACAGTCACCATTTACCAAGTTCTATTGTATGTCAGGCAGCGTTCTTATATTATTTAATTGTTATGACAATAATCCTCTGGGGGTAGGAACTCCAATAATTTTGTTTTTCCTACCAAGAATCGAGGAAAAACATTTCGCATCATGCTTCGACATTTTAGTCAGTTGCTTTTTAAGTTTAAAGTACTTTTCTTTTCTTTTTGGAGTTGGAGTCTCTGTTGCCCAGGCTAGAGTGCAGTGGCACGCACACTCATGGCCACCCTAGCGTTCACCTGCTGGGCTCAGGTGATTCTTCCGCCGCAGCCTTCCAAGTAGCTGGAATTACAGGCATGCGCTACAATGCCCAGCTAATTTTTTAAGAAATTATTGTAGAGACGAGGTCTCACCAATTTGCCTGGACTGGTCTCGAACCCGCGGGTTCAGGCAATCCACTTGCCTCAGCCTCCCAAAGTGCTGGGATTACAGGCTGAGCCACCGAGTCCGGCCTAAAGTACATTTAATTCATGATTAACTTGGTTGATAAAGCAGAAATAAAGACATAACTAGAGAAAGAAGTTGTCCCTACACCCACACTTAGCTCTTAAGTTTATAAGAAAAAGTTTTGGTAACATCAGGCAACCCAAGAGCCTCAGGTTAGAGGCCAGCAGACAGAGCCCTGGTAAACCCCCAAATCAGAAGCTGAAACTGTAAAATGATATTTTGATGATGTAAGTCTAGAGTGACTATTAGGAGATAAGTTCTATTAATAAAGATAAATTCTATTCAAACAAAGGTTTGAAGAATGTTCCCAAGCTTAAAAGACTCATTATATGCACCTGTCTATTTCACATACAATACTGGCATTTTGAGCAGTCTGGTCTATGTTAGTGCTCAGGCTTTATCCTTTGGTCTTGCAAAAAGGTAGAATTTCAGGCATACTTAAATTGGGGGATCCATTTTTTTTGGGAGGAAGACCAGATTTTATTTCCTAATGTATTTGGGTCCTTGGAAAAGAGGTGAGTTCAGGTACCATCAGGGACTTGCTTGAACAGGAAGAAAAAAGAGGCCTCCTCTGATTCTACTGCCTTCCTGATGAAGGTAGAAATGAAAGGTGAGGTGGGGGCTTACAGTTTCTTAACAGGGCTGGGGACTTTGCCCTGAAGACAGCACTAGCTCAACATCTTTTGAATGTGTCCTCCCTACTGCCCAACCTAAAAGTATCTCTCTCCTTTAAGTGGCTTCACCTCTTCACATATCCTCATGATCTGAAGTCTTAGACATGAGATAAACATAGATGGAAAAACACACCAGCCAATCACACTCTCCAGTACACACCGAAAAGGCCTTTGTGCACTCTGGAGGTTCACATTGCCCTTTGTGGACTCCCAATATCTCTACTTCTCTGTAAAAAGCATGGTGAAAATCAGAACACTGGAGGCCAGCAATCTTACAACCAGTAGCAGGAACTTTCCACAGGAAGCATCCAATACCTGCTTTATGTAAGGGAACTAAATCAAGACTGTAAACGCCCTGATTCTTCCTTTGGAAAAATACTCAGTGGTGTCTTTCTGGGTGGTGAGCCTGGCACTGTTTTTCCCCCCGACTGCACAACAGCACTGGGCAGGTAGAGCAGGTTTGCTGTTTGCTGTCTGACCATGGGCAGGAGACAAGCTCCCTGCAGCATACCTAGCTCCATCTCACAGCCACCCTCCGGAGGACCTATCGATGTCAGACAAGCCACCACCAACGGACACTCACTTTTGGTTTTGCTCTTGGCTTCAGCTGCTCTAACTTCTTAGCAGCGGCTTCGATGGATGCTGCGGCCCCCAGTAATTCTGTTTCTGCAATGACAGTTGGGTCTTCCGGATCCACCCACTCGGTTCCTAAAATCAGTCCAAAAGAAGGTCATTCTTGGTAGCTGCAGACTTCAGGGCACTGGCTTAATTACAGACAAGATCTGGATTTGCATGTGGGGAGGCTCCATGAGCCTACTACCTGCACTGTCCTGAGGCAGCTTCTCTCTAGCTTTCATAAAGGCCATCTGGATTGTGAGGAGGGGCTGATTCTGGTTTTCTAAATCAGTTGTGTGTATAGCCCTGCCACAGAGCAGTCATCCAGCAGTTTCAAAAATGAAGAGCCCATGGCCCAAGGCTTGCGCCTGATTCTAACTTTGACCTTAAAGTTCATGGATATAAGTAAGCATCCTCAGGAAGACTCTAGATCACGCTCCAGACCATGCAGAGGCTTGCCATTCCCATCTCCTGGGAACACACGAGGAATGGTCCCTTGCCTCAATTCCAAGAAAAGGAAATTGGTGAGAAAATCTTTTCCCGGTGAGTTCACTGCTTCCATGTAAGCATACAACATACTCAGCACTGCTGTCTAAACGTGAGAATATTACTTGAAAAAGAATAAATATCCTGATGAATGAAAATGCATATCCAAATAAATGGGGAGACTCCTCAGTTCTCCATGGATTATACCCTGTTGTAGAAGCACTTAATACAAAGACTGGGAGAAAGATTCGCTTTAGGGAGGAAGCTACTTTTAAAATCTAAATCTATACTCATTTGCTTCAAGAAAGTACCTCGCAGTCCTGGCTCATCTACCCGCAAAGGCCCACGTTGGCTGTGCTTTTCCTCTGCCCAGTTCAGTGTATTGGCACTGCCTCATGGAAGTGCCCTACCCGAAATCATGAGAGAATCCAACCTACCTTTCATGGCTTCCGCGGCCTGGATGAGCTCAGTCACGGCACCAGCGACCCGCTTGGAGAAAGCAGCCAGCTGATGCTTGAGTTCTGGGGTTGGTTTCTGAAGAATCTATGGATGAGAAACAAGCCAAACACATAAGGAGGTTGTGACAGGAAGGAGGTACACACCTCCTGGTGGACATGGAATTGGACAGACTGGTTTTAATTGCATCTCTGTCCCAAAGTGACTTCAGAGTCTTGGAGAAAAACACGTAAGACTCACTGGGCTTCAGTTCCCCCAGGTGAGAAATATAAGTTGGGAATCAGGGGTGCCTCCAAGATCCCTTCTGACATAGTTCCCAAAGATCTCAGAGGAGAGGAGATCCTTGTCTTTTATTTGAAGTTTCACTTGTCCTTTATTTGTACATAAGACAACTACATGCATGTGAAAATTACCAAACATGTAAGAACCCTCTGAGTGAACACAAATGCTCCCAGCTGTGGGACAGCCAGTGCTTGTGACAAAGCAAATGCAGGACCAGAGGAAACGCGCCACTCACGTCTTGGAGACAAAATCCCTGTATAAGCGACAGTTAACTAATCAAGAGGGTCACTCTTGAAAAAAATCAATCCATTTCCAGGGTTCTGACTGAAGCTCTTCTAGGAGGAGTCCTAAGGATTGTCCTCTTTTGAATGAGCTCAAAGGTTTTTAAAATTGTTTTCTGCTTTTTTACTTTTTGTGGAATTAAAAAAGCTATTGGAAATTCCAAATATCAGTCCCACTTAAAGGACATTCCCAGCTGATTTCTTCTCAAACTCATCCAAGAAAGGAACTAAGAAACAGGAGGACAGCCCCTCACCACCTTCCACCATGGACCTCAATTCTGATGCACACCATCCTGCTCCTTCCTGCATCTGAAATTCCTCTTCCAACACTCTTTTCTGCATACCCCCCACACCATGTTTCACAAAGGCAATCTTCTGATTTAGAAATGCTCAGACAGGAGAAAATATAACTGCTGTCTGTTGCTGGACAATTTTGGAGGCTCTGAGTAGGGGACAAAGCATCAGCCTTGAAAAGCTGTTATTCTGTCATTTGAATGCCATGTTCAAACCTAGCTTTGTCTGTTACTGGTTTGTGAACCTGTTTTCTCATCTGTAAAACTGGGATAATGCCTAGCTCTGTGGGTTGACATAAAGATCAAATGGAAAAACACACTGGAAGTATCTCACACAATGCCAGGAACACCATAGGCGTTCATTAAATGTCAATTCCCTTCTTGGTGCCCCATACCCTTTTTCATCAGATCAGGTAACACAATCTTTTTCAGGAGTTTGGAAAGGATGGCATTTGGACTCCAGGCCTAACCCTTATACCATGAGGTTTAGTAAAAAACAGAGGCTTAGTAAAAAAGAAAAACAAACAAAAAACCCAAACAAACAAATCTCACATCTCTAGAATAAAAAAGAAAATTTGGACTGGAGGAGTTAATGGGTTATACTGTGACCAGCCACACCAGGGTACAGATGACATGATATTATATACTCGGAATGATTAGCCAATGATTTTTGAGCATTACTTTTCATGCATCTCCTCATCCTCCCTCCTCTTGTAATCTTTTAAATTTATTTTGTACTCGCTTCTGTTCTGGGATTCCAGCTGCTTTGTTATTCTCTCACACTAAAATCCATATACATTAATAACTCTGCAGATATTAAGAACTCAGTACAGACCGGTGAATGAGTGAACAAATGAATTATGAGTGAAAAACAGACCAATACACTACTGGGACAAGAACTATTATGACAGCTTCCTAGGCCAATTCCAAAAGAACATTAGAATCATGGAGAGGCGAGTAAATGCCTTTACTTTCTAGTGCAACCAGTGGGCAGGCAATTTAGTCAAGCACAGGTTTTGGAGTCAATGTCAATGTACTTGTGTACCGGTCCTTAACCTCTCTCTAAGCTTCAATATACTTAGTATTTCAATGAACATAACAACCATCCTTTCCTTAGAGAGTTGTGGTGAGATGATACACAATATAGAGAGTGCTTCTGATAGCATTGTTCTGGGCATTCGGATATTTAAAATTTCTCCAAATAATTCTCATATACAGCTAGAGTTGAGAATCACTGCTCTAGACTCAGATGGTGGCATTTGACACCACTTAATTGTAAAAGGCTTGTACAATATTTGTTTGAAACAAGATATGTTATAAAACTACCAGGTTATGGCTCAGGGTCAGCTCACAGGCATTTTTAAATGGTTTTTCCATGGTGGCCAACACAACATGACTTAGCAAAGGGTAAATAAAGGGTTTGGTGGAGATACTCATACTTAATAGTGAAAGGTGGACTGTTTCTCTCCTAAGATAAAACATAAGGTAAGGATGTTTATTCTCACACTTCTATCAGTGTTGTACTAGAATTCCTAGGCAGTTCAATAAAGCAAGAAAAATAAATAAATGACACATAGAAGGAAGAGAAAAGTTCACAGATGACATAAACATATATATAGAAAATGCTAAGGCATCTATAAAAAAAACCTTCTAGAACTAATAAGTGAGTTTAGCAAGGTTGCAGGATTTAAGGTCAACATACATACATCAATTCCACTTCTATATACTAGCAATTAAAAACTTGGAAACTGAAAGTTTAAAAAAAATACCATTTATAATAGCATAAAATTTTTTAATTACCTAGAGTTAAATTTGACAGATTACAGACATTATTGAAGAATATTAAAGAAGACCTAAAAATGGAGAAATCTACAGTATTCATTGGATCAGAAGACTCAACATTGTTAAGATGTCAATTCTCCCCAAATTGATCTATAGGTTCAACAGGTTTTTGTAAAAAATAAAAATTTGACAATACTATCCTAAAATGTACATAAAATACAAAGGATCTAGAAGAGCCAAAACCATTTTGAAAAAGCACAAAGTTGGGAGTCTTAAACTACCTGATTTCAAGGTTTATAAAGATGTCATGATTGAGACGACATGGCCATTGGTATATAGACACACAGATCAACGGAGTAGAAAAGAGTTTATAACTAGACTCACGGATATGGTCAACTGAGTTTCAACCAAGGTGCTAATAAGGCACCTTAATTCAGTGGGGATAGGATAATTTTTTCAACAAATGATGCTAAAACAATTGGATAGCCATATGTAAGAAAATGATCCTTTACCTTTTCCCTGTGCCATATGCACACATTGACTAGAAACAGATTATAAAACTAAATATAAGAATCAAAACTACATAGAAGAAAATATAGGAAAACATCTTAGTGGTTTTGGTTTTGGGAAAGATTCTTAAATAGATGACCAAAAGTACAATTACAAAAGAGAAAACAAAAAAACACAGTAAGCTGGACTTCATAAATTTAAAACCTTTTGATCTTCAAAAGACACTGTCATCCACACAATGGAATATTATTCTGCCAGAAAAAGGAATGAAATTCTAATACATGCCATGAAATTGATGAATTTTAAAAACATTATGATAAGTGAAATGTGTAATTCATCTGTCAGGGTAAAGAAAGCCACTTCAGGATATGTAAGAAATCAGAGCATCTCACCTCTTTATTCCATCCAAGGACAATACTTGAGGGAAAACATACAAACAAGTAAGGAAAGAAACAGCAGAAATTTCAAAATGAGAAAAGAGGAAGTGAAGAGAAGGGTGAGAATGATAAACTCTTCCTTGTCCTCACCTCAAAAAGGCTAGGGATAGATTATGGGAATGTGCAATGTCAATGTTAGTAAAGATTTTTTATTTATTTATTTATTTTATTTTTTGAGTTGGAGTCTCACTCTGTCGCCCAGACTGGACTGCAGTGGCTGCTCCCGGCCACTGCAGCCTCGCCCTGCTGGGCTCCGGCGATCCTTCTGCCTCAGCCTTCCAAGTAGCTGAAACTACAGGTGCACGCTACCACGCCCGGCTAATTTTTTTGATTTATTGTAGAGATGAGGTCTCGCCAAGTTGCCGAGGTGGGTCTCGAACCTGCGGGCTCAGGCAGTCCACTCACCTCAGCCTCCCAAGGTGCGAGATTACAGGCTGAGCCACTGAGCCCGGCTGTAAAGATTTTTTAAAACAGCAAAGAAAAACACTATGCCAAGCGAAAGAAGCCAGTCGCAAAAGATCACATATTGTATGATTCTATCTATATAAAAATTCCAGAACAGGCACATCTGTAGAGGCAGAAAGCAGATCAGTGACTGTCTGAGGCTGTGGGTATGCAGTGGGGAGGATGAGGCGTGGGTGCTAATGGGCACGAGCTTTCTTTCTGGGGTGATGAAAATGCACTAAATCCAATTTATGGTGAGAGCTGCACAACTCTACAATTATACTAAACACTAATGAACTGTACACTTTAAATGGATCAAGTTTGTCATGTGTAAATTCTTATTATTTTTTGAGACAGGGTCTTACTCTGTTGCCCAGATTGGAGTGCAGTGACACAATCACAGATGACTGTAGCCTCAACTTCCTGGGCTCAAGTGATCCTCCCGCCTGAGCCTTCGGAGTAGCTGGGACTACAGTTGTGTACCCTCACATCCCGCTATTTAAAAAAAAAATTTTCTGAATTTTTTTGAATATAGGTTTCACTATATTGTCCAGGTTGGTCTTAAACTCTGGGCTCAAGTGATTCTCCTGCCTCCACCTCCCAAAGTGCTGAGATTACTGGTGTGAGCCACCATGCATGGCCTAATTTTGTCATATGTAAATTATATCTCAATAAAGCTGTTTAAAAAAATAGAATCAACATGGCATTCAAATAAAAGAATAACAGAAAGTGTCAATATCATCCTAAAATTAGATGACCGTTGCAAACATTCAGTTCATCCTAAATGTTTAATATCAGCTCATTCTAAATGCTTAATATCTGAGGACTGCAAGATGCATTTTGGTTTTACTTTTGTATTTATCTAAGTTCTATCCACACACGATTTTTTTCTCAGCTCTCTGTAGTGCTGTCATTTTCTTTCTTTTTAAATAATATTCATTTGTCTTCCTTGCTTCCACAAGACATTGTTATAAAAATAAAAAGATAAGCCACACCTCTGGAGAAACTATTTGCAGAACATATATCTGACAAAGAACTTGTATCTAGAAAACACAAATAATTTTAAAAGCTCAAAATAAGATAAAACACCCAATAAAAAACAGACAAAAGGTCTGAACAGGTATTTCACCAAAGAAGATATATAAAGGGCAAACAGGTACATTAAAAAAGTTATTCTACAATGTAAATTAAAATCACAATGAGATACCACAATGCACCCACTGGCTAAAATTTAAAAGACTGACATGAAAACTGGTATCAAGGATGCAGAGCAATTGAAATTCTCATATACTGCTTGTGGAAGTATAAAATAGCAAACCACTTTGGAAGCTTCCTAAAAAGTTAAACATACACCTACCCAATGCACAAACATTCCACTTCTAGGAGGAATGAACACATATTGGCACAAAGACTTGTGCATACATGAATGAATGTCCTTTAAAGCTTTATTTATAATAATCAAAGTCTGGAAACAACCCAAATGTCCATCAAGAAGTGAATGGATGAACACATTTTGGAAAATCCATTCAATGGAATACTACTTAGCAATGTAAGGGGACAAGTTAGTGATACACAACAAGGATGGAATTGAGAATACTGATGCTGAGTGAAAGAAGTCTGACAAAAAGGAGATGATAAATGATCCCATTTATAGAAAAGTCTAGAAAATGTGAGCAAATCTATAATCATAAAAAGCAGACCAGTGGCCACTTGGAAGTTCTGAGGGGTGATGAATATATCCATTATTTTGGTTGTGGTGCTGCTTTTACAGATGAATTCCCATGTCATTTCTCAAACTGTATGCTTTAAATACATGTTGTTTAATGCATATTAGTTATGCCTCAATAACACTGGGAAAAAGTTGCAGGTGTGGTGGAGAAAATCACTTAAATCATCAAAGTGGAAGGATTAAAGATCTTTGTCTCCAAAAGAAGAGCCCTTCATGTAGAATGAGTTTCACTTGGCATACACTATGGCCCTCTCAAACAGGGAACAGCCCTGTGTTAAAAAGCCCGAGCTTCAGAGAAGGCAGGAGGAAAGGAGTTCTATTTTTATGCCGCCATTAAATCAACATGATTTCTAATAGCAGGCAATAGATAGATCCGAATTAAAGCTCTGCAGTGGGAGCGAGGGTAATTTTAACCCTGCTGCAGACCTCATACTGTGGCTTTGCAGAAATGGTGAACTGTGACCGCTGCAGAGGCAAACTAGCTACTTCTTGCCCTGCAACACAAATCCTTTATGATAAACCAGCAAATAACAAATGCAGGAGGCTAACGCTACTCAAATGGGCATCTTCCCAGCTTCATACAGCAGCTCTCAGGGCAGCAGGGAGATGGCTCTGCCCAGTTAGATCCTGTTTGTTGAGAGTGAACTGGATGCGTCATAGAAAACACTTCCCTAAGTGCAGACTGTCAATTTGGAGTCTCTGAATAATGAAAGGTTCCAACTGGGGGGGGGGGGTCTGTGACTCCTCTTCATGGTGTGAGAAGCGTTTGTATGTCGACGCTGACATTTCTTTGATGAGGGTGGAGGAAGGTGGGAAATGATCCAGGGCTTTCAGCTCACAGGGGCCCAAGATCCACAAAAAGTTAAGGATGGTAAAATCATGGTGTGTATCTACATAGGTCAAATGAGAAAAGGACTGGAAAGAGATGCAAAATGAATGACTACTGATGTTTCTTTAAACTGTAAGGATTGGAGGCAAATAGGACAATTGCCAATTAACAAAATTAATTAACTATAGACGGTGTGCACATGGATATGGACACTATTTTCTGTGTTTTTAAGCCTTTCCAAAATAAAACTAAAATATGCACACCAGCAAAAAAGGTTAAGAATCCTTGACTCCTAAGTCTTTCAACAGAACAAGGCTAAGACAGCATCAACTCAAGCACATTCTCATGTGCCTAATTTAGGAAAGGCAGCCCATTAAAGAGGATCCCCTGATCCTCCCACCCCCAAAAGTGACCTCAATTTATCTCTGCAGATTGTTGGATTCTTTCTCCAAACCTTAATTTTTAGAATTTTTTTCTTTCTCCTTTTGTCAAAAATGAACAATTATCTGGTCTCTCTTTTAGGAATCTCTACCGATTCTCCCTGAGTCATTAAAAACGGGGTCTATTTTTCCAGCATTCCATTACAGTTCCGGCTTTCTTTTCAGAATGAAGAGATCATGGTCATCTGACTACACCTGGTCTCTCTGCAAAGACCAAGGAATAGGGTGAGGGGCAGAGTGGGTGTGTCAAAATCTCTAGTTTTTTTCATTGCTTTTCTAACCACCTGTAAATATCTAGTCAAATTTTAGTGTGTATTTTTTCTTCTACTCGAGAGAGTTTCAACAAAATTCGAATGTCTTCTCTAGACTAGCAATTAGGCTTTCATTTTCTGATTGTGCCTTTTAGAACTCCCTCTGAAAATAGACACTACTTTTTGTAAGGTCTCCATGTAGCATCTGGCCTTGACAGTCTTGTGGCTCACAGGCCTCTCTCAGTGTGAAACAACCTTCCTTATCCTTATCCTTCTTTTAGCCCGGATTTCTTCAAACACTGCTTTGGAGAAGGAGTTAGGGTTAATGATATGAAATGTGAACTAATTTTTAGCAGCAGATTCAAGACGACAGCACAGAATACTGTCACAGGGGTTCTATACTTTTTTTAGTCAGGAATTTGTATTTTTAAAAATATGTTTAATACTAATTCCCTGGAAACAGAGGCTTGTTTTCTTCCTATATTTTCATTAGAAAATATCCTTCGGAGAGTGTGTCTAGCTTTCTAAAGACAACAAAAATAAATCCATGAACAAATAAATATACAACACTATTTCATTCACATCCTTTAAGTTAGAGCCACACCCCTGTCACCCATAAGGGGAAAAAGTCTTAACTGTGAAAGATGAGATGGATTCTGTTTATTTTATAAAAATTGCTTTACTATCATTTTGCTTTTCTTCCTGTTAATGATTTCATCTTAGCACCAGCTACCATAAACCTCTCAAGCTTTGCAGAACTAGGACATTTATATTTCTACTGCAGTTACAGACACAATGACAATAATTGTATAGAATGACAGAAAAAAATATCCAGGTGGCAGGCTTTTAACAGATACATCAACCACCCAAGTCTGCAACACATAAGGCTTAGGAGTCCCAATTCTACAGTAAATACAAGGAAGAATCCACAACAGAGAGCCAATCTACTGAAATGTAAGTAGTCATAAGAGAAGCATGTCTGGCCATAAAGGGCCACCGTTCTTGCCTAGGCCCTGGGAAAGAAAGCGGTGGTCACTCCCCCTCCTTCCAACCTCTGGCCTTCATGAGCACCTCCCAGATGAGACCTCAATTACATGTGATCTTGGGTCTCCCCATGGTAAGTGCCCTTCCTCCTGCTACAAAAAAGCTGTTGTTTAACATTAGGGCCGATGCCTAACACAGCAGCTAAGTGGCTGTGAAACAGGGGTCTCTGAATGTGTGGTCAGGGAATGTTCCCAGAGATCCCCAGACCCCTCAGCCTCCTCTCAGGCAAAGGGGCCAACTGTCTGCCCACCGCTTGGACGGGATGCATACTCCACATACAGGAATTCCTTGTCTTGTTTTGTTCACCCAAACAAGGTGGGCATGGAAAGGAGAGTTGAGGAGGAGACAGGAAGCTCGCTGGTGCACCCACCAACTTGTTCCCAGATACGGGGATAGGGCTTAAAGTCAGCATGGGATTAGGAAGGGAACCCTGACAGGGCTCCACTTTCTTTCTCTCCTGAGAAGAACTTCTTAAGCACTGGCGCCTGTCCTTCCTTCTGAAGAGAGAACTCCTCTCCCTAGAGTGTTGTCTTTTTGCTGGAGAGTGAAAGGGGAGACCTTCACTCCATTTCCACCTAGGCTTGTGGACTTGTCAGAGATGAAGCTGGTGGCAGACTCTGCATGGGGACACTCCTGTTCAACGACTCACCAAGGGTAAAGATGCAGATTGCCAAGCCAAGGTCCACGTGTGCAAGGCCTGGACCCACAGATGCCACAGAAGGTATCGATGCTACACAGATACAGGCATAGGTGGTGCTGGAGAAAATACAGTCCCACCCAGCAACGGAACCGGGAGGAGTGGTGACATGGGAGTAAGAGGATCCCTGCATCTCCTCTCTTCCCCTAAAATGAGCTAGACAAAGACTAAAGCATGAGAGAGAGAAAATAAGATGTAGAAATGGGGTGAAGGCAGGGAGCTCCCACACAGGAAGCTGAGAGGGCACTGCCGCTGCAAGCCTGGTGCCACCCACTAGCCAGAAATGGCACCTTCCAGGCGACGGATTTCAAACAAAGCACTCAGTGCATGTTAGCTCGGTCACACAGGCCTGGGTTTCCAGACATGCGCATTTCACCCTTAATAAGCTGCCTATATAACACTGAAGGAAACTGAAGCCCAGATGAGACAGTGGCCACACAGCTATTTATGAGGTAGAGCCAGGATTTGAACTCCAGACTTCTAAACTTACTGTGTGCACGATACTGTGTCTAATTCTCAGTTAGGATAAGGCTCCTGGTGACCCCTAACATACTGTTCCATGATGAAAAAGATGCCTTTGAGGAGCCTTGCTGGTTTCATTCTCTTTAACCTGAATTTCTTCCAGGCACTGGAACTCTTCCACTGACACTTCAACTACATTCCAACCCCTGTAGCTGGTTGAGCCACAGAGGTACTTGCTTGTGAACGCCGACTGGCTAAGACACTCTTTCCTTGGCCCACATGCAACACACGGGTCACAAGCGTTCGGACCTGGGGAGCCCAACGTTAGTAACCCCATACTGGTGACTCTCCCAAAAGACACACTTCAGCACTGACACAGTTACCTGGATGAGGCTGAAAAATAGTGATCCCTTAAACGAGCTAAAATGCTTATTGTCAGAAGATAATAGATTTTTAAAAAGGAGACAGTGCAATGCTAGAATGAACTAGATATGACAAGAATTGGGATTTGGTCCCAGATCTGCTGGGAACAGTTGGGTGATCTAACCAAGGGACAAACTTCTCTGGGCCTCAGATCATCCCTCTGGCCTGCTAGCCTCACGTGATGGCACAACGGCAAAATAAGAGAACTCGAGAATACCCAGCAAATGAAAGGCTTGGCAGCCTTCCTGTGGGCATGTGCACTGTGTATCTGCAGGAGGCCTGGATTTCTTTTCTTAGGTTGGGAAGAGCCAGGGCAGTGATGGGAGGGGAGACATCGTCAACTCTCTTCTGGGGATGTCCCTTACCACCTGGGCCTTCCCCAGACCATACATGGCTCTAAACCTAGGACTCAGAAACAGATGCACAGTGTACGTGCTTCCTGCCTCTCCATGGTTGGTCCTGAGGGCCTGGGGGTGTCAGGTCACTCTAGGAACTGGGTGTCTGTACAAACCTGAGGCTCTTCCATGGGTAGTCTACCAGCCATGACCCCTGATGCCCCTGTCCGGTTTTTCCCATTTCTGCCTCTTAACCAAGCTCCATGCTGGGCGTGCCAGGCTGCGGGAGGCATTCTCACCAGGATCTTAGCCATTCACCCATGGACAGGAGGAAGTCGTGAGAGCCTAGGGCTCTACTTGGAGCACTAGCAATGGTCCTCCCTAACTTATCAAGAAAACTGGCGTGCCTCTCTTGATGTGATGAGACCTCCTGTTACTTGTTCAGGTGTGGTGCTGGCTATCCACCCGCTCCACCCCTCACTCTGCTCACCCCTCTTCCAGGCTAGTCTTGCCTTCTGGGTGCAAGAGAAAACCGAGGTGCCCTGGATTCTAACTGCAACTTCCTCCAGGCTGTACTTTTTAGCTCAGTGTCCTGGGTTAATACATGCAGAGACCCTTCAGCTCAATCCAGGCCCAGCCTCACAAGTGGGGCCCACACAGGGCTCTAAGAGGGGTCTTCCTGAAGAACGCATGGTCCGCATCAGCTGGGGTGGCTAGCGTGACACAGCTATTCCTCGGCCCTGCCCTTGCCCGCATGCCTCCTCACCACCAAGACGTGTTCCAGAAGGTCCAAGTAGCCGAGGGTGCACTCCGTCCCATACCGCAAGGCTCTGGTTCGCACCTCATCATTGACGTCGGGGTGGAAGGATGCTTGCTGGAGAGAGAAAGGAATGTTGACATCTTTACACAGGAAGATTCTGCTGGTGAGTCACCCAGCCAGGAGTGCCAGGCAGCCCTGGGTCCAGAGGCAGGAGACCTTAACCCCAGTGGCCTCTTGAGAAACCTGCCCTGACTCCCCAGACGGGAAGGTCATTCCTCCGCATTACCCCGGCCCCTCCCACCTGCCCACAGCAGGCTCTCTGACATAGTCTGTGTGTTGACTTTGTTAGTACCCAGGGCCAGATGACAGAAACAACTGCATCTTCCCTTTCCCACCTCTCATTTTTTGAAATGCAGAAAATTCCACAGTCACTAACATGTCTAGGCAAGATTCATGATTAGGGCTTACAGCAGGAGACATACTGACCCAGGGTCAGCCTGGCCTCTCTTCAGCAACACCAGGAGTCCTCAAGGCCCCTTGCTGTTCACAGGTTAATTAAGCCCCGGTTCTCACCCCCGGCCTGACCACGCTGCAGTCACAGTGAGGTCTCTGTAACCAGGGCCCCCTGGCTCCTGAGAAGCTTCAGACAGTGAGCTCTCCAGTACCCCCAGATGCTCCAAAACTCAGCTCACATGATGCAAAAGTCAATAAGCAAACAGGGCACATGCTCAACGCAGCACCTTAGGCTTTTTTCTTGCACTATGGCCTGCCCACTTAGTCGTTCATGACATTATCACCTCCGACAGCATACCCATCCATAGCGTTGCCAGGTAAAATACACCCAGTTAAATCTGAACGCCAGATACACAATGAAAACGTTTTAGCACAAGAATGGGACACCCTCTGCCTTATCTGCTAAAGCCAGCAACTCTTCCTGGTCTTTCTTCTACTGCTTCACTCTGGAAATAACAAAGAGCCTTGCAGAACTACATGCAATAGAAAACCACCCCAAAATCACAAATCGGGATGCACAAGAATCACACATTAGGGTTAAAAAGCCAACGCTGAAGGGGAATACGATTCAGCCTCCTCTTTTGGTCCACTCAAGTCCCTCTCCCTGGGCATGGGGAAGGGGTGTTGGTGTGAGCACCTGTGGGCTCTCTCCTTATCTGCCCCCACAACTCTGGAAGGCCCGGAGCTCATTTGTGCGGCCAGCAGGTCATTTACAAGTTTCACTCATCTGAGGACTAGCGGGCTCACTTTGTATTCACCCTCATCTTCCTGTGGCCCCAGGAGTGGCGCACAGAGCCTCACATCTATGTGACGTGTCTACCCTGTGGGAAGACACAGGCTGCAATGCTACCGGACATCACTTCTGGTAGGTCACGTGCAAGCCCTTACGCAGGGTTGCGGGAGAGGGGAAGTTGATGTATTCTTGTGCCCTGCTAGTGGCTCTGCAACTTGGTCAGAACCCTTTGGGAGAGCAATCCGGCTGTCATTAAAATCTCATATCATTGCACCACTAATTCTACTTCTGGGAGTCTTGCCTAAGGAAATGACCCAAAGCACAGACAAAAACGGACATACCCAAAAATGTTCACTGAGGTAAAGTTCATGATTTAAAAAAAAAAATGCACACAGCCTAAATATTTGATAATAGAAGAAAGATAATATTTGTTGACAGAATATCATGAAGTCATTAAAAAGTCAGTGATGGAGACTCATAGCAACATTGAAACAGCTATATAACATTAGTTACAATAGTAGATACAAGGTTATATCTGACATAGACATATGCACATGAAAGAAAGATCAAAAAGAAATATGCAAGATAATTAAGTTAGGGTGCAGGCCAGTCTTCCTCTCTGCCCAAGGAAGCAGTGTAACCCTTCCACTCTGATAAGATGAGCCAATATGTACCTCTCTGCACCTCCACATTTGCCCTGGCTATCATGCTCAGACCCAAAAGCAGTGCTCAAACAGGGAAGCTTAGCCCTTCTGCTTGGCACATGATGCTTCCTTTTTTTTTCTGAGTCTGGATCTCATTCTGTCACCCAGGCTGGAGTGCAGTGGCATGATAATGGCTCAGTGCAACTTTGACCTTCTGGGTTTAGGCAATCTTTCTGCTTCAGCCTTCCAAATAGCTGGAACTATAGGCATGTACCACCACGTCTGACTAATTTTAAAAATAATTTTTTTTGTAGAGATGAGGTCTTGCTATGTTGCCCAGGTTGGTCTTGAACTCCGGCTTCAAGCAATCCTCTCACTTCAGCCCCCAAAGTGCTGGAATTATAGATGTGAGCACTGGGCCAGTGAAGCTTCCTTCTTAATTCGCCACCCAGCATCCCTGGTTTTTGGTATGTGCCCTACGGCATGCACACCTTTTCTGTCCAGCTGTCTGATGCTCTTTTGTAAAGGGGTGAAGAATACAGGAGATCAAAGGAAGCAGAAATGCTAGTGAGTTTGCTAAGTAAGTCCTGTCCTAGCAGGCGTCTCGGGGTTCAGCAGTGACACATGTGCAGTCTGGTTTTGGCATGTGATGCCAGAATACAGTCTTCAGAACTCTGGCTGTAATTTTTTCCTGCAAAGTCAAGATGGTCTGATCCAGGAGCAAGATCATAGAGAGCAGTCAGGATGGGCCAATAGCAGCCACACTTCTCACTTGATCTCTTCCCCTGAAATCTGAGGTGGATTCTATTTTTGAAAACCTATTTAACCATGGTCTTTTTTCTGTTCAATTTTCCTCTTTCATGTCTGTGACATGGTGACAAATGTGTCTGGAGCTCATCAACCACAGTGACACTGAGCATTACGGCTAGAAGCCCCTGCGCAGCAGAAAACAAACTGGATGAGGAATTAAAAGAGCTGGTTTCAGCACTATTTTGATAGTAAATAGCTGTGTGACCTTGGTTATGCTAATACTTAACCTCTCTGAGCCTGTTTTATCATCTGACAAATTGAAATAATTACTCTTGCCCTTCTCATCAGGGATCAAATGACAGAATACGTAGGACAGACCTTCCAAAACTATGAGGTGCCTTTAGGTCTGTCTTGCTAGACAACTAACTACCCATCTCTGATGAAAACTATAGAGCCTTTGGAAGTTATCACTTCTAGTGGGAAGATTCCATTGAGCACGTCAAAATGGCAAATACTTTCAGCCTTAGGAGACGGCCCAATTTCCTGGCCTAGTGCCCCTAGTCCTTCATGAACTCGGCCCTACCTGCCTTCTACCTCCCCACCCTTGTCTCTCCAGCTCATCCTCTCTTTCTCTCCACTCCATCACACCCAGGGAGCCTGCAAATGTGGTGTTGTCTCCCATGGCCAGGTCCTTGCACACACATTCCTGCAACTCCCCACCCCCCTACTTTGCCCAGTTACCTCCAAATCATCCTACCCCTTCTGGGGAACCACCAAGAAGCCACAAGAGTCAGACTGTGCAGCAGCAACCTGCAAAGAACTCACTTCACCACAGAAAACAGCTCTATTCCCTCAGGCCCCAAGCAGCAGAAGCCGGCCTTTTGCTTCTGGTTCATCTTCAGCCTCACTCACCATGGCAGGGGCTCATCCATCAATCACTAGGTAGAAGCCAGAGTACCCAGAGCCAGGCTGTCCCTAGAAGGGTGAAGGCCTGGGCTGGGGGCACTCAGAAGAATGCAGGGCGAGGTGGGGGCTCTTAGGATTCATTTTCTTTTCTTTTCTTTTTTTTTGCACTGGAGTCTCACTCTGTCACCCAGACCGGAGTGCAGTGGCACATTCTCGGCCACCGCAGCCTTGACCAGCTGGGCTCTGGCAATCCTTCCGCCTCAGCCTTCCAAGTAGCTGGAACTAGAGGTGTGCGCCACCATGCCTGGCTAATTTTTTTTGATTTATTGTAGAGATGAGGTCTCGCCAGTTGCCCAGTGGGTCTCGAACCCGTGGGCTCAGGCAATCCACTCACCTCAGACTCCCAAGGCGTGAGATTACAGGCTGAGCCACCGAGTCCAGCTAGGATTCATTTTCTTAATAGATAAAAGATGAGGGTCACAGGGCTCAGGTCTCCGTGGCTCCCTTGCCAAGCACAGGCTCGGGCAGACTCCTATAAGCCACCCAAGGACCAGAGGAGACTCTCCAAGATGTCTGGCAAAAAGGTAGTTCCCCAAATTCTGTTGTGTTTCTCTGACTTACTCCCTCACCTCATGGCCACACCTCTCCTAGTGCACGACGGCTGACCTGGAGGGCAGGAAAGTCCATTTGGATGACCTGGAACCAAGTGCTGCGATCCCGGTTAACGCTCTTGGGGTTCCACCATATGCCCTGCAAGAAGGCTTCTTGCCTACTCAGGAAGAACTGGAAAGAGGATCAGGCCCACAGGTCTGACTTTATTCCCTTTCAAACAAACACAAATCTGCCATAGAGAGTTGCTTCCTACAGGCGAAGACAGGCCCATGCTGTCTTCAGCGTGCATTTTTATTACAAAGTTTGAGGAGCTGAGCCGATCCCTTCTGCATGTTCCGGGCCCTCCGCTTTTCCAAAGGACACCAAAAAACACACTCACGACTGAGAACCATCTGTCCAGCCCAAACAATGCCAAGACCTTTACCTTGCAAGCCGTCAACATATCGGACACGGCTTTCCGGCTCAGATTGGCAGTAGCAATCACATCCTCCTGTCTACATGAGTTCCCAGCTGCCACGGCTTTGGCTGTTGCCATGGTGATGCCTTTTGTCATCCTTATGGATTCTTCGGGTGATGATGTCTTTTCAGGTACCTCTTTTGACTGGAACACCTGAAAGTCAGAAACAGAGAGGTTAAAAAAAAAGTCAAAATGAAAGGACAAAAATCCTCTGTTCTTCTCCAACCAGGCTGTAGCTGTGTCTGAAAACCAAGCCAGCCACTGGAAGAAACAGTCAATTGGCAGGACATTAGAAATTTAATTTGAGTAGAGTAATATCGTTTTTGCTTTCAGGATTCTAGCACGGACAAACCTCCCACACTCACACGTGGCACTCATGGGAACAATAATGTATGGTGAGGGAGACACAGCACTCACCTGTTCATCTGTAGGAACTGACACTCAGTATTTACACACCACCCCTCCCAGGAAGGTTGTCTGTGGCTTCCTAGCTCTCTTCCCCATCCCTGCTGGTGCTTCGCAGTTTCCAGACATTCCACAGTCCAGTGCAGGTCTTGGGGTGGGACGGACCTGGCTGGACCACTCCAGGCTCACCTCTCTCTTCTCTTGAAGGGGCGAGAGGCTGGGGGAATGAAGCCTCAGTCCCTTTTCTCCTTGGCCTGTCTTGCAAATATAACCACGTAATGGTGCAGAGGTGTTCATGTTGAGTGTGCCGTGGTGACACTGTGAATTATTTAACACCACACGCCCCTCTTAGAGAAGCTGACATAAATTAACCATGGTAAGTCAATATCCCACTTAAAGTGCCCCTGTCAGTCAAGTCCACCACTCCTGCTTAAGCCCAGCTGCCTTATCGACTATGCGTGACTGGTACCTGGCTGTGTGCTGAATGGGCATCTGTCCCTGCACACAAGATCTGGCAGCCCAGGTGGGGCTGCCCTGTCTTCAGCAGGAAAAGCTTCCCTGAGGAGAAGGCAGGGCCCAGTCAGTGACCCCATCGAATGCCAACCAGTGTCAGCCATCACTACCCTCCACAGATGGGCAGCTGCAATTACACAGCTCAGGACCCCGCATCCCAGCTCCACCCTTGAATGCTGCCGTGGAATGGAGACCACGTGGACAAGTCCTCCATGCAAGTGTGGCCCTCGTGGTCCATGCTCCACAGAAACCCAGAATCTGGGTGAATTTCAAATCACACTGGCATACTTAGAATAACCACACACCTGTAGTTTCCCAGGATAGCCCCAAATTTCAAATTCCTTCCATCGCTACCATTATGCCCACCCACGCATGTCAGAACCTGTGTCCAGACCTCAAGGAGGAAACCCCCAGCCCGTGCAGCCAGGCGAATGCCATGCAGTGGAGCCGGAGGGCGCCACCAGCTCCTGAGTCGCTCCTGTACTTTTTAGCTTCTCCTTTAAAGGATGACTAAGCACAACATCCACCAAGGTTAAGTTCATTAACGACATGACAAAGGAACCCAAGGTCCTGTCACCAACACCCAGGGGGATTACTTTGCTATTGTTTCTACTGCTGACCCTCAGGTCACCCTCACAGGTGACCCTTTATAGGTGCAAAACAACTGGCTGCAAAGACAGGTAACCACCTCTTCCCCCCCAAAAAGGTGAATCTTAGACCAGATCTCCTATTAAAAAGAAATGTCGGTTTGAAACCACTCATTTTCAGCATCTATTTTAGGGATTAGAATGAGTCCATCTACAGCCATCATGGGAACAAAAGAACAGCAGATAACATCTGTATCACAGTCACTCTAGGGTGTCCTCACTCTGCAACGCTGGAACAAGGCAGAAGAGGACAGGGCCCAGTGCCCTCAGCTCGGACGACTGGACCAGAAGGGAGCTTGATTTTTTTTTTTTTTTTTGAGTTGGAGTTTCACTCCCTCACGCATGCTGGAGTACAGTGGCACACTCATGGCCACCCCAGCATTGATCTCCTGGGCTCAGGCTTCTTCTTCCAAGTATCTGGAACTACAGGTATGTGCTATCATGCCCGGCTAATTTTTTGATTTATTGTAAAGACGAAGTCTCTCCAAGTTGCCCGGGCTGTTCTCAAATCCATGGGCTCAGGCAATCTTCTGACCTCAGCCTTCCAAAGTGCTGGGATTACAGGCTTGAGCCACCACACCTGGCCGGGAGCTTGATTTTAAAGGGAAGAGTCTTAGGCAGAGGCAGCCAGGCTTTACCAACAGCAATCCTCAGACTTCAAATACTGCATGTGTGCAGGCAGCAGTGTCAGCTGTTGCCAACAGCAACGTGAATCGAGATGCTACACATGATTTAAACCCAAGGTGGGTAAGAACAGCCAAACTCACTTTCCCTTTTGCCAGGGGTCTTCTGTAATGCTTTGGTTTTGTGCTGGCACTTTCGTGGAATTAAACCTGAATCGTCCACAAGGGCTGAGCCAATTTACATTCCCACCACCAGTGTATGAGTGTCCCCTTTTCTTGGCAACCTTGCCAAACAGCTTGGAGATTTCTCAAAGAACTCAAGATAGATTTATCATTCAACTCAGCAATCCTGCTTCTGGGAATATTCCCAAAGGAGCACAAATTGTTCTACCAAGACACTTGCACTCGTATGTTTATCACAGCACTATCCACAGTAGCAAACACATGGAACCAACCCAGGCGCCCATCAATGGTGGACTGACTAAGGAAAATGTGTACATACGCACCATGGAATACTATGCAGGCATCAAAAAGAATAAAATCATGTCCTTTGCGGCAACATGGATGCAGCTGAAGGCCATCATTCTAAGTGAATTATTACAGAAACCAAAAACTAAATGCCACATGTTCTCACTTTTAAGTGGGGAATAATTACTGGGTACACATGAACATAAAGATGAAACAACAGACACCAGGGACTTCCTAGAGGGGGAGGAAGGGAAATAAGGGCTGAAAAACCGCCCACTGGGTACCATGCTGACCACTTGGGTAAATGGACTCAACAAGTCATGCAACAGGCCCATTAATAAACGGCATCTGTATTCCTTGAATCAAAAATAAAGAAAACATGAATAGTACTAAGTGACATATTTCAATGAACTCCTTGATTACCATTACAAATCGATCCCAGCCAAACCCAGTAACACCTGGGGCCTCAGCAATACAAAGCTACTGGCAGGCCGGTGAGGGGCCCCTTAGTTCAGAGTTCTAGGTAAAACATCATTGTACAAAGAATCTCAGAGGAGTGCTGGGGTCAGCTCTTGGAGGCTGGACTCCAGGGAGGTGACGGCTGCCTCCTTACCGTGAGCTCTTGCTTTATGCATTCAATTGTGGCCTCAAGCGCCCTGGTGCCCCGGGTGGCCTCATCCTCTACCGCCTTTACAGTCTTGAGGAGGGAGGTGACATTGGTCACCATCACCTACACAGGAAGAGAGAAAACAGAGAGTGCACCGCGTGAGGTCCAGTCCTTGTTCCTTTTAGCTCCAGACTGAATGCCAACTGTGGAGACCTCTCTTTCCTCTCAGTGAGAAGGGACTCAGGCACCCATTCTCACTGCAAGTCTACACGTGTGTGTCCCCAGCGCAAGCCCCATTCTACCTTGGCGGCCCCCTTGAGCTGGTACATGGAGGGGTCGTCGGCCGGCTTGCTGGCGGCTCCCTTGGTTGCACCGATGAGGTCGGAAAGGGCCTTAGCCACGTCTTTGATGGCATTGATTAGCACAACCTGAAAGAGAGTCAGAGCCCAGATGAGCAGGCGCCATGCATTCCCCTGCTGACTTCACCAGGGGCACAGGGGACGAGAAAAAGACCATCTCTGCCTCCTGGCTCTAATGCCCGCAGTGTGGCAGAGCCTCCCATAAGCCACCCCTGGAGATCCTGTCGGGACTTTGCAGAGTCCCAGGGGAGGCAGAAGGTGAGCCAGCATGGGGAGCTGGTCTATACATACAGCACATTTCAAGCCCCTGGCTGGCGACTCTGCCAGGAAAAAGGCAGCTAAGCAGACGTCAGAGAGGTGCTACCACTTGCCCCTGAACTGGTGCCCCAACATGTAGAACAAAACCCAACCTCATCCCAGCCTGTGGGGCCTTCAAGACAGCCCACCGGATTCTCGTAGAGCTCCTGGCCTCACTCGGCATGCTACAGGTACACGGTTGGCCTGCCCTCCCCAGGGGAAATCTCCACTCATTCCTGTTTGGGGCCTTGGCTGTTGCCGTTCTAATTGGGACCTGGCTCTTTCCATCATACAGACCTCAATTCAAGTGTCACGTCCTCAGAGGCCTTGCCTAACCCCCAGCTATAGGCCCAGGTCCACCTGACACTCAGATCACCATCTTCTTCATGCACTTATCAATACGTGGGACTACTTGGTCATGTGTTCACTTATACACGGTCTGTCTTCCCTGACTTGGATGCAAGCTCCAGGCCTGGCCTGGACTTCTGTTTCCTTTCATGCTCAGAACAGGGCCTGGCACCCAGCAGGCACTTAGTAAATGCTAGTGGAATGAATGAAGACACAGGTGTGTACCCACATAAACCTGGATGTGATGCATTAGTCACGTTTGCTTTTCTAATTTCACAGAGGCCACAGATCATCTTTCCAGTGGGCTGGACTTGGTGTCAGAAGTACCAGCCACAGACAGGAATTACATGATACTGGGCATTGTATTTAAGTGCTCTCAGTCCAGCAGCTCCAATAACAACTCCTAGTGCAGTAATAATAATGATAACAACTTCCCTGTATTGAGGGCAGTGTCCAGGCGCTGAGTCAAGCACTCTACACACACGGTATCATTTAATCCTCACCACTGTCTTTCCAAGGGGGAACAACTACAATCCTTATGTCCACACTCACAGAGCCTGGGAGTGGCAGAATTGGGATTCAGACTCTGGTCTGTATGATCTGAAAGGCCACAGTTTTAACCTCCACAATGCATCATGCTCTCTGGCTCCTCATCAACAGTGGAATTAGCAAGCTAGCCCCCTCTATCCCATCAGATTGCTGTGGGGATAAACTGGGATCACAGATGTGGAAACATGTCAGAGACTCCAGAGTCCCACGCGACTGCCAGCTTGGCACTGCAGCGGTTGTCTACCTCCTGCCTGTTACCATTGCGCCTTCTTGCCTGTAGGGTACAGAAATCCCAGTCAACCTTCTGAATCCTCAGGGCTGTGATGTGTATGGACAACACACTGATTCTCGAGATCACAGCAGGGAAGGAGGGGTAGCAAAAGGACACACAGTCACAGAAAGCAAGGGTCTGTTGCCAGCATCCACACCATCCGGGAAACACTGTCCCATCCCAGTCACTTGACAGATCACCAACAAGTGGGGACATTTTTCCGAAGGGATTTTTACGTGAGATTTCATTAGAAGTTGATGCTTCTGGATATTTAGACAATTTGGGAGTTAAGATCTTACAGCAATAAGCCAGGTGCAATGGCTCATGCCTGTAATCCCAGCACTTTGGGAGGTGGAGGCAAGAGGATTGCCTGAGCCCAGGGCTTTGGGACCAGCCCGGGCAACTTGTGAGTCCTTGTCTCTGCAATAAATAAAAAAAATTAGCCAGGTGTGGTGGTGCATATCTGTGGTTCCAGCTACTTGGAAGGCTGAAACAGAAGGATAACCTGAGCCCAGCAGGTCGAGGCTGCGGTGGCTATGGGTGTGCCACTGCATTCCAGCCCAGGCGACAGAGTGAGACTCTGACTCAAAAAAAAAAAAAAAAAAAAAATCCTGCAGCAGTAGCCAAAAGAAATGAATAACCCAATTAAAAAATGAGCAAAGGACCTGAATGGACATTTTTCCAAAGATGACATGCAAATGGTGAACAGGTATATGAAAAGAAGCTCCATGTCCCCAGTTCTCAGGGAAATGCAAATCAAAACCACAATGAGATATCACCTTACATCTGTTAGGAGGGCCCTTACCAAATTAAAAAAAAAAAGACCAGTGTTGATGAGGATGCAGAGAAACTGGAATGTGTAGTGTCAAGGCAGTATGGCCTTATGGAAAACAGGGCAGAGGTTCCAAAAATTAAAATAAAATAAAACAGAACTGTCATATGATCTAGCAGTCTCTCTCCTGGGTATTTTTACTCAAAAGAACTGGAATCAGGATCTCAATGCGATATTGGCAGTCTCATGCTCACAGCGGCACTGTTCACAATAGTTGAAGCGTGGAAACAACCTAAGTGTCCATCAGTGGATGAGTGGATAAAGAAAATGCGGTTAATATATATAATTAAATAACTATTGGCACATCATTATTTAATGGAATATTAATCTTCTTCTAAAAAAGAAGGTAATCCTGCCATTTGTGATAACATGGAAAAGCCTTGAGGACATTACACTAAGTGAAAGCAGCTAGTCACAGAAGGACAGATCCTGTATGACTCCACTTATACTGGGTATCTGAAACAGACTCATAGAAGCAGAGCAGAATGGCGGGTGCTAGAGACGGGGGCTGGGGAAAACGGAAGAGTTACTCATCAGTGAGTATAATGTTTTGGGTACGCAAAATGAGTAAGTTTAGAGATCTTCCTCAGGGCTCTGTCCTGATCCCATTCTCTGGTCACTCCAAGTGTTTCCTCTTGTGTGGTTGTAGTTGCTATCGCTATGGCAATGGTCTCTGGCCTCACCGTCCCACACCCCAGTAGGCTGCTGCCCACTCGTGAGTCCTACCTGTGTGTCTCTCTGGCACTTCCTATTCAACATGCATCAGGCCAACTCACCTGCTGCCTGCCATGCCAGCTCTCCCTTCAGGGAACTCTACCTTGGTGCATGGAACACCCACACGCTGCCTGGCCTGCATACAGAGGCAGCATTAACTGACCCCTCTCTCAAGGCCCACAGCATTCAATCTTTCCTCAGGCCTGGCCAAGTCTTCCTTCTAGATTCCTTGCAATTGTGTAGTGTCTCCCGACCTCCACAGTCTATGCCACTATCTCACTATATTGCTTGGATAACTGCTGCCTATCAGCTCCTCAAACTAGACACACCCAAACGTCAAAAGTTCCTGTTTTGTCCTAGGCCCCTTCTGAGACCTGGTGTGCAGTGTTTGTGGAAGGAAGAAGAGGACACATTCCCTAGGTCCCACCCATACCTGGGTCTCAGGGTCGTCAGAGCCCAGGCTGGCTGCTCCGAGCTTGACAACCTCTGCCAGCTGAGTGATGGTGGCTGCAGAGGACTGGGCTGCCTGGGCCAGCTTGTCTGGAGTGGACGCGGCCCCTGATACGAGCAGTTTCGTGTCTTCCACCAAGGCCTTGGCTGTCTTCAGAATGTTCTCCCTGAGAAGGGGAGGGTACAGGAGAGGAGAAGAGACAAAGGGCAAAACTTGAGCACCTGTGACTGGAAGGAAAAGAAGTCCCTCACACAGTACTTTGTTAAAGGGGGATCTGAAGCAGAGAGGAGTGTGTTCTGCCTCCCTGTGCCAGTGGGCTCTCACCTTCCACATACACAGACTTGGGGAGAAGAGAGTCAACTGGTTGTCAGGAAACGTCAATGAAAGATTCAGCCCCACCAGCCTGGGCTTCCCTCCCCAGCACTGCAGTGAACTGAAACATCAGCTTCTTTTTTGTGGCTCCCACTAGCCCTTAAAATATTTCATCCCCACAGGGACTGTGAGGACACATGGGCCGGGCCACCTTGTCCACGGATCTGAGTCCAAGAGACTAGGTTAGGGAAGAAATGACAGGGTACTGGGAACCTTCTCCCTAGCCCAGCTACTGGATTGAAGAGAGGAGGAAAGGTGCTGGGCACGTGGGGAGAATTTGGGGTTCCCTGGGAGCAAAGGGAGTGGCCCCAGCATCAGCCTTTGAGGACTGGCTGAAGAGCCAGTGTTCTCAAGGCAACCAGGCAGAGAGAGTGGGCTTTGAGCCCCACTCTCCAAAATACAGTGAAATTTCAGTGTACCTGTCCTGTCCCTCTCGGTCCTTTTGGGGCCAGTCAACGGTCCAAGGAATGGTTCTCTGGCTTGGGAGGTGACAGAAAAAAAGCCATCTCTACTGGGCTCAGTGGCTCACGCCTGTAATTCCAGCACTTTGGGAGGCCGAGGTGAGAGGATTGCCTGAGCTCAGGGCTTTGAGACTAGCCTGGGCAACATGGCGAGACCTCGTCTCTACAGTAAATAAAAAAATTAGCTGGGCATGGTGGCAAGCGCCTGTGGTTCCAGCTACTTGGAAGGTTGAGGCAGAAGGACTGCCCGAACTCAGCAGGTCGAGGCTGCGGTGGCTGTGAGTGTGCCACTGCACTCCAGCCTGGGTGACAGAGTTAAGACTCCAACTCAAAAAATAAAAAAATTTAAAAAAGCCATTTTCCTCTGGAGCCAGCTAGATTTAGGGCTGTCAAAGGCAAAGCTCACACATGACTCTGTGTTTACAGTTGGCAAAAGGGGCTTATTTTGATGAAGTGGTTCACTTTTCCCATTTTAGCATCTTGCTGAGATAAAAACAAATAACTACATTTCTGGCTTCCAGGCAGTGTCTCAGCCCCCCTGAGCTTCAGGGCTGGCCAGCCTGACCTTCCTCCTGTCCAGGAGCCCCATACCTGTGATCGGCAAAGGTCTCGCTGTTCTCTGCATTCAGCGTCCCCGCTGTCGCAAACATGATGGTGGTGTCCAGGTCGGCGATGATCCCAGACACGGCAGTGGCGGCCGTGATGCATGCTTGGGTCCCCTTGTTCCCAGCCTGGAGAGCTGAGAGCACCAAGGACACCTGAAGGCAGAAAGGGAATGTGAGGGGAGAGGGAAATGGGAAAAAAGTGGGCAGAACGTGCTGACTCTGAAAACGTCGAACCCTCTCTCCTGGGAGTCAGTGTAGCATAGGGGCCAACAGCACATGCTTGGAGCCAACAGCCTCAGTCTCAGTACCAGCCTTACCTTTACAGGCCATGAAACCTCGCTTCGCCTCTCTAAACCTTGGCTTCCTCATCTATAAAGTGGGGTTGTTACTTCTTGTCTAGCAGGGTTGTTGGGAGGATTAAATAGGAAAAAAAATGTCCGTAAAGTGACTGGCAAGGCATCTGGCATGTAGTGAGTGCTCAGTAGAGGGTGGATGCTGCTATTTACTTGATCACTACTGCTTCTGAAACCACAGGGAGGGGTGGGGGAGGCTCCTGTGCAGCCATTCCATCCTCTTTATCAGGTTTTTCGGTAGGAACAGTCCACTGCTAACACCCATTGCGCCTTCACTGTTGGAAGGGCCTCAGAGTGCAGCTCAGAGGCGCTGGGGTCCAGAGGGGCCTGTGCATGTGACCTCAGCACTCCTAACACTCCCGTAAGCCATCATGCACCACCCCATAATAATTCTAGTGCCCTGAGGGTGCAACTGGTTGGTCAAGGGGTTCACCCCAGTGTCTCCCATGTCGGAAACCCTGTGCCATCATCTCACCCCTCACCCCTCCAGCTCACTCTCCCTGTTCCTAGAGACACTTTCCTTCAATAAGCCCAATTACAGCACACTCCTGCTTACAGTTTCCCCTGGCTTTGGAGAGGAGCTGACATCCCTTCCTGAGCTCGTCCCAGCTTCACCTGCCTCTCACTATGCTGGCCAGTTCCTCATTCCCTGGACACACCCACCTCAGCAGTCTGGGTCTGCGCTCTGTCTGCAGGGCTCCCCTCCCTTCCCTAGCCACTGACCTACTCACTCCGAAAGATGCAGCTCAAAGTCTCCCGAACCCCAGACGCTTTTCCCTCCCTCCTGTTCTAGAAAGCCAGCTCCACCTCCCTGCCAGGATGCCACAGCTCATCACTCTTGCCCTCAGCAGGCTCCACGGTACCCAACACATGTGTCAGGCTAGCAGCTGGAGGCTCTTTGAGGCCAGGAGCCTTGAATTAATCTCTACATGCACACACTTGCCATCCTTCAGCACAACGGACCCAGAGAAGGGCCTGAAAATGTTTTGCATATATTAACCAGGGCAGGAGCTACAGCACCAAGGAGAGGCACTGGGTTTGAGACATGCTTTCTCCCCTGTGCTGCTCAGATCTCAGCAGAGGCTGGTGGTAGGGCACAGGGTCTGTTTCCTAAGTACCCACCACATTCCAGGACTAGCCAATAATGAACTGTTTCTCTTCCTCATGTGCCTGATCCTCCTTTAAATGCCACTAGGTTCCACCAAGAAAAGACGAGTCAGATGGGCACAGAACTGGTCTGGGAATGAGGTATCTGTTTTTTGGAGACGGCTCCCACCCAGAGGATGAACTGGAAGTCTGAGTGTATGTAAGTGTAGGGGGTGTTGGTGGGCAAGATATTCTTAGCCAGAGTGAAAGAAGAGGGGTCCTACCCTCTGCAAAAAGTGTGCGAGTCAGCAGGTATTAATTGAACACCTACTAGTCACTAGGGGCCGTGAACACAAAGGCAGACAAGCCAAGGACTCACGGTTGTGTGTGGGGCTACATGCTACACACACCACCAAGACAGGGAAGAGAGACACAAGGCACGCCAGGCAGAGAGGAGAGGGCAGGGACACGTAGCAAGAAACAATCACAAAGGCCTGTTGCTGAGAACCACCCTTTGGTCCTCCTCTAGATGAGAGCTAGCATGGCTGGGGCCAGCCCAGGAAGACCATGTTTCTTGGTAAATATTAAGCGGTGTGGATCCCACTCTTCCCTTCCTTGTGCTCCCGCTACAAGGCTGTGTATGAGAGAACTTGGCCAGAGTCACTTCACAAACAAGGAAAGGCTTTGAAAGAAGGGAAAACGTCTTCCTCAGCTGAGAGATGTATTCCCTCGTGCTGTGGAGTCCTGGGAGGGCGGACGGTCCTGTGGGCTGTGGGTGATGGCCAGACTGTGGCTTGGCTTCTGTGCAGGGCCTCAGACACAGCAGTCTCTGTAGCAGCTGCTTCCAGGGAAAGGCTCCCCCCTGCCCATCCCTTAAGTCCAGCTGCCAGGTTTTTAAGCAAGATAGAGCTCTGTGTCCTGCAAACCCAAGTGAAGGGACAGGGAAGCAGCCAAACACAGACACTTCATCCTGTGTTTCAAGCAGCCTGCACAACAGCTGACCTGGAAAATGATTCGGAGACAAAAGCAAAGTGACAAATAAAAGAGCTACTTGGGAATGAAGGGACGTTCAGAGGAGGGCATGGCTAACTGGGGAAAGCCACCTGGGAAAAGAGAGTTTTAGAGAAAAGCTTACAGAGCACAGTAGCTAGTATTTACTTAGGGTTTAAATATGCATCTGGCACTGCGCCAAACACTTTTACAGACATCACCTTGCTTAATCTTCACAATTCTATGAGCCAGGTATTATGTGTTTGCATCATCATTATATAGATGGGGGAGCTGAGATGCGGGAAGGTGAAGTGACTTAGCTCAGATCCTAGAGCCTGGTTCCCTGCCCTACATGATTCTCTCTACAAACAACTGTCTCTAGAGTCAGAAAAACATAGTGCAAGTCCATACTTCTCCACAAAAGGCCAAGTCGCCTAATCTTTCCTCTCTCCACTGTCCCATCTGTAAATAAAGAAATCACGTGAGAGGAACTTTCAGTCCTCTGACTCAGCCCTCAGTACCTAGGAGGCCTCCCTGAAAAGAAGACCAGGGGACATGAAGTGTCAAAGGGGTTGTGGAGAGGGGCCCCAGCTCCAGGCCTCCCCCCACAAGTGGCTCCTGGCTGCTGACGGGACTGTGATATGGTCTGTCCACAGGGGAGTCCTCCAAGGGAGAGGATGCACCAGGGTCTGACCTTCAGGGCCGTCCCTCTCAGGCCCTCAAGTTCTCATGGCCCGTGGGTCACCCCAGCTCCCTGACGCGCCCCATCCCTGGGAGAATCTGAAGGTAGGGAGGACCAGGACAGGGCAGCTGGGCTGTTTCCTGCCTTTGCTCCTAATCAGGCAGCTCATTATGGGCCGGTACAGTTTCCCGGCTCCCTCTGACCCCAGAGCTCCTCCTTACCTTCTCTGTGACGGCACGGGCGCATTCGATCAGCTCCCTCTTGGTGTAGCTGTCCGTGGGGCACACCTGGAGGGCCCCCGCTTTCTGCACCAGGAAGATACAGCCGTGGCCCAGGTCCTGCACTCGAGTGCGAATCTGGAACCCGATCTGCAGAGGCAAGCCCGGCATGGGGAAGAAGAAGCGTGACGGGCCTGCCGTCGAGGCCTTCCCTACGTGGAAAATTTCTCCTATGTCCTATGGGAGCCTGGCTAGGAAAATTCCACTCCCATTAGGAGTCCGTGTTTGGTGAAGTATGGAATTTGGTTGATTCTGCTTCCCTTTTTAGAGGTTGTAAAATGCCCACAGTCTCCATTAAGCAAGCCTGTATCTTGTGGTCTAGCATAATACCGCCCTGATATTCGTTACCTTTTTGGTTTATAGCTTATCTGCCTCTCAAGCCACCTGATAAAAATGGTAATCAGATGAACTCCGTGGGGTAATTCTGTTATTCATTCAACAAGCATTTATTGAGCCCCTGTTGTGTGTCAAGGCCTCTTCTAAGCAGGTGATACATTTTACTTCATTTCTTCCTCACAACAGCCCTAGAGAATAATTGGAAGTTCAAAATGTAGTCTCAGCATTAAGCATATTTTAGAGTGGTCAGATTCCTGCAAAATTAGTATGTACACTAACCAGAACACCCTCTTCCTCAGCTGTACCCTCTGGTGAGAGCGGCTGCACTGTACCCAGGCTTCCTTTCCAGGCTTGAGGTTTCCTTCAAAAGGCACTTTTTAGGGCTTAAAAGCTCCGCAGGCACACACGCTCTCAGTGACCCCCAGGCTGTGTGATTATAAAAGGTACTTAGCCTAAGAGAAGCCAAATGAGCTCCCCTCTCCACCGTGACAAGCTGCCAGCTGTCTCCTCCAAGGTGCAATACATTCGTCCCCTCTTCCCCCTACGTTTGCATTTCTCTGGTTCTGCTTCACATTAATTTTCATTTTGGTCTGATCAATACAGCTGCCATAAATAATCTGCCCTCTGGCCCAGGTAAGCAACTAAAACGAAGCCAAAACAAAACTCGAAGCATGAGTCAGTGTTATTTTCAAGTATCAAAAATAGAAGCTGCTGCTTATCCTTCCAGCAGCCACCGAGAGTAGTTGCTAAAAGATCTCAGGTATTGCGAATAAAATCTGTGAGACTGTAGTCCCCTGGATGCTATCTTCTGAGATCTTCTCATTAGTCAGAGATTAAAGAAGGGTAACATTGGAGAAGGGGGGTGGGCTGCAAGTGTTCTGTTACTTTTGAAACGACTTTTAGGGGGAAAAACAGCTCTTCCCCTTGACAGCTCTTAAGGCCCAAAGAACTTTGAAATCCGTTTAGTAGAAAATTCTCATGATCCACAAAGTTGAGCTTCTGCTCTTTTGGGTGTCTTCTATATTGTACACTGGGTGCTGCCAAAAGCTTCACAATCAGGCACGACTGTCTTGTTGACTGCCTGAGAAGGCAACATGGGCAGCACCCGTGGATTGAACACGGCAGCTCTGCCGACAGGTCTGGACTGGTGCAGCAATAAAGCTTCCATGGAGGAGGGGCCGGGCCCTCCAATTCAGTCCACACAACCATAAAGCCATTAAACACATCTGTGTGTTAGACATGTTTGTTGGTTTAAAAGGGTCACGCTGAAGCAGGGGGATGCCTCCCTGAAGTTATAAATTCAACCTGGCTCTTGAAGCTTTCCAGACCCATTTAGTTGAACCCCAAGTATTCAAGGGTCAGAGCTCATCTACAGGTAAGGGTTCTGAAGTCAACGATGATTGCAGATCTCTGAACGAGTAAGTGCTGCTGGAAAAGGCAGGAGAGGGAGGGAGAAAGAAACATCTACAGAATTTCAAAGTAAAAAAGGCCTTACCAGTTCAACCTCTCCATCTTACAGATAAAGAGACTGAGGCCCAGAGAAGTGATGTGATTTGCCCAACATCACACAGTTGGTCCCTGGCAAAACTAGACAAGAATCTGGGTCTTTAATCCTGGGCACAGAGCTCTATCCAGTAGATCAGTGGTTTTCTAATTTCTTTGGCTCTTCTACTTAGCAGCAGAACACTTTCTCACCCTCAAATAAAATCTCCTGTGGAACCTCAATGTGCAAAATGGATAGAGGTAACGTGTTATTAGCATGCTCTTCCTGTATAAGTGAAAATTTATATCCTTTTTATTTATTCACTTTTGAATTGTTGTAGGGATGAGGTCATCCTATGCTGCTGAGGCTGGTCTCGAACTCCTAGGCTCAAGCTATCCTCCCACCATGGCCTCCCAAAATGCTGGATTACAGGTATGAGCCACCATGCTCGGTCAAAATCGATATCCTTGACTCAATAAAAAGTTAACAATGGGACTGGGTGAGCCGAACCAACTTTTACAGATGAGGTGATAAAGGCAGGGACAGCCTCAGCTGCCAAATTATTCTTGGCTTTTTTTCCCCGTATTTTGCTTTGGTGGCACAGAGGTGAGAAAACCCTGTTATGCGTGTGACATGTACATAGAGCAGTTTCCTCCCGGTTCTCAGCTACGGCAGGCAGGTGTGATGCAGCAGCAGCCCAAGCAGCTCCCAGCAGGTCATCATTCCACTTAGGCCCCATTCACAGGGTCCCTTCTGCTGCCCACATGAGTGAAAGGCTGAAAGGAGGGGCAGGACCAGGACTGGGTTTCCTGATGGTTTTCAAAATAGTTCGATGAAGTTGACAAAGTGAGACTCAAAGCCAACGTGCACAGAACCTGACATTCTCCTCTAAGGGGCGGAGTTCTGAAGAAACGGGTGGGAGAGCACAGCACTAGGAAAGGCCTGGCTCTCACAGTGTCCCTAGTGCATCTCCCCTACTCCTGCACGGAGCCACGCCTGGACTCTCTGCTTGCAGAATGCAGGGCACTGGGACACACAAGTGCCTTCTACAAACCTGACACCTACAGGAAGACATGACCAGTGAGAAGACACTGCCTCAATACCCTCCAGAAGCAACACCATAAAACCACACCTCAATGCCCCGCTGCTCAGCCCCCTTCTTGGAAGTCACATGACACATACAGTGAGGGACCCTGTACATGCCACGGCAGAGCTGGCCCGTGCCCAGCAGGAATCGAATTCCAGGTAGGAGGCTACAAGGAAGACCAGCACCAGAATGCAGAGGGCTGAAGCCAAGGGAGGCAGCAGCTGCCAAGGCCCTGGGCATTCTCTGCCAACTCATGGCTTTGCCCCAGTGGCCGGGACTGTGCCAGCTCACATGATTGTCTTCTAGGTACCTAGAGGTCCCTTGGAGGCTTGGCTGCACAGTCCTTTTTGGACAACATGCAGGAGGGATGTAGCATTACCAAGGAAAGGCTAACGTGGGCTCCCCTCAATGGTGTTCACGGGGTGGAAGGGCTGAACAGAAGGGGAGGGATGGGCTCTCAACTTTTCACCCACAGGAGCAGCAGGAAGGACCAGGGATTTTGCTTCCAGCTCTGTCCTCTCCAGGCCACCTGACTCCTCAGGTGAGCCCATCAGCCTCCAGAGGCCTTTGTTCCCTCTCCTGTGACACAGGAAAGAGCCTGCCCTGTCCACTTCACAGGGATGATGGGATATGGTGAAAACATCTAAAAAAGTTGAACACGTCATGTGAATGCTTACTGTTGGAGGAAGAGCAGACTGATGTCGGAGACTCAGCCAGGGCTGTGATGCTCAATGAACCTGGGTTTGAATCCTGGTTGCTCCACACACTTATTAACGTATTCACTGACTTGAAACGCTCACTTATTCCAAAACGTTATTTAAAGGGGCTTCCACACTAACAACTGTACTTGTGTGGTCTTAACTAAGCTCCCTGAGCCTCAGTTTATCTATCTGTGAAATGAGGATGAGCAAATGATTCTCCTCCCATCTACTGCCGTTGTGAGGGGAAATAGGACAGCAGCCATCAGAGCATCTGGTGTGTGGTAAGGACTGGATACATAAGAACTCTGACTTTGCGGGACACGCAGGAGAGCTAGGGCACTGGAATGAAAGAGAATCGCGGAACCAACACCATCTACTGGCAAGTTTGGAGAACATTTTGTTCTACTGGAGGAACATTCTAGAAAGAGAATGCACTTCTTGAGATTGGATTCAAACAGATAAGGGATTTTAAAACGTTAAGCTTCTCAAAGCAACACTAAATACAGTAAATATGACTAGCCCACAGACTGATCCCATTAACTGCCAGTGTTTATTATGAAAGAATGTTGCTCAAAGACATAAAACTTGGGGGTTTTCAATCTGCAACTCCAGTAAAGCGTTACTTGAGCCTTAAGAAAAACCCTCAATTCCCCCTTCTTGCTCAAATAAAAGTAAAATGGAGAAAATCATCTCCTGGTTTTGTGCCTTGAGGGAAATTAAAAGGCTGGTCTTTATGAAGTTTTGGATCTGATTTCAGTTGGAGGGGGTCTAAGAAACACTGATCGTCTTTCCTTAAGAAAAAAAAAAAGTACCAATTTTTCTCAGGCCTTAAAAGCAATTACATCTGAAGCCAAGTATAATATAATTCACCCAGGATAGCTTGTGAAAGTTGAAAAGGCAAGAACAGATCTGACAAAGATAGATGAAAACATGAAAAGAGAAAATAAAGTGTGTCCAACAGCAGCAGGACATCACTTGGCCACGTCCAGGGAGTGTGCCTCAGAGTGGAAAGTTTCCGAAAATTCTAGAGAGGACATCCATCTCATTTGGGGGAAAGGGCTGTGGTTCTCGCCACAGGCGCTTGAAATGTTTCTGCCAGCTTTCTTTTAAGGCATCCAGTGTTACAAGGGGTTACTGCAAATTTTCCTCAGAGACGAAGCTGGAGCCTCTGAATCTTTTCCCCAGGATTTACATTTAAGAGTTGTGGTTGACAGGATATTAAGTTCTTTCTTCTTCTTCTTTCTAAGGGAAAACTGACCTTAAATTGCAAAGTTGTCAGAGGATTTTGACTTTTCTGAAGAAAGAAGTTTTCACAGTCATGTTAACAAAGGTTTGGATTTTCCATGGAAAAACAAGCAGATTAAAGCTCCTGCTTGATGTTTGAGGGCAGAGCTATGACTTTTCCTGTAATTGTCACATTCTGGAAAAGACCAAAATGCTGACTCTGCACAGCAAGCTGCAGCACTACAGTGAAGGGAGCAGCTTATCTGCCCTGGATATAAATATTTTCACATGCTGTGATGGGAGGGTCCTCGTGGGTACACAAATAATTCCACGATCTTGGAATAAAGAACAGCATTGCTTAAGGGATCCCCTAACTGTCTCAGTTTTCTCCCCAAATATCTGTCTGGCAAATATGAAAAATTTTCCTTAGCAAGCCCCTGGTAATTTCATATTCTCTTGGCCCTTTTCATTTCAGGTCATACTGCTCTTGTGTCTGGAGTGAAAAATACATCTCAGACTGTAATGATGAAGAAGGAAAGCCGTAATGAAAATGTCAGCTGCTACAAACACAGGCTGATAACCAAAGTGACCCGCTGCTGTGCTTTTAGCAATGCATTTTCTTTCTGGGATGCTCTGGCATGATTTTATATACTTCTTCAGGGGTCTGTGTTGTAGTAAAATAATCCTGCTTGATTCATACATGGGGTGGGTAGTGCAGAAGAATTCAGATGTGGAAAGGGCCCCCCAGATAACTCGGGCAGGTCAGTATTGGACTAACCAAGGCAGATGGGGGTAGATTCCATTTTGAACGGTTTCTGTGGACAGAGATCCAAACCTCCCTTTCAACCGTAGCCTCTACTTGTTCTGAATACTCCCTCAAAGCCAAACATTTCTGCCTTTTATCCCAGCAAACTTTTCCTTACTGGAACATAAGTTCCCTTACATTTGTGGCTGAAATTCAAAATTACAGGCTAATCAAATGAATTATAAGTCTAGATGATCCCACTAAAACAGGGAGTCTCTTTTTCTAAAAAAAATTACAGGCCTGTATGAAGCATCTCCAGGATCCTGATTTGGGTCTCTGACACATGTTCTTTCTTGGTCGTGACTTAACATACTCACTGCAAGTAGAATTATTCATGCTGCAGCATAAATATTCAATTATTCTGACATCTCAAAGTGCAGGCAATGTTAGAAACTCAAGTAATCTCATGCTAGATATATATGTACCAAGTACATATATATGTGATATTCCTGTTTACATGCAGTGTTACTGATACAGCACACGTTAGAAAGTGATGTGTTTTGGGTCTTCATTTCTGCAGCATCTCTGAGAGCCTCTGTTAAGACACACTTAGACCTGCTTCCCAGGAGAAAGAGCAGCACTGAGTAACTTGGGGACAATGACTGCCGCTGCAAATAGAGCAGACCAGTTACAACCTTTTGCCTTGACAGCCCAGTTCATTTAGGAAGGTCTTGAACAGGGTTTGTGCTCAATAAACAGCTTGCTGAGTTTCACAGAATGTAGTCACCTTTTCTTTCCAGTGTCCCTGCAATCCACTCGGTTATGTTTTATTTCAAACTGAGCTTGCTTTCTCTATGAAGCCATGCAGTTCCCTGGAGCCCGGGACCCCTTCTGAGAGTTCATACTGATGCAGGTGCCATGAGTCCCCCTGGAGCTCCACCCAACCTGTGTGCTTCCCAGTGGAACACTCACATTCTTAGTGGTATGGAAGCTCTTAGAAAGTGGCCTTTAGGACCAAACTTTTGTTATTGTAAGACTCTAAGACTCTCATGGGTGTGGGTTTTCTGAGGCCAAGTCTACAGGGGCCACTAAAGACAGCTAGTTCAGAGAAGGCAGGCAAGTAATGTGAGAGGAGTCCAGAGAAGACACGGGGCAGGGATCTGGGCCAGTTCTTAGAAAGCCACCAAGAACGTTCAGGTAAGACTTTGTTCCATGAAAGCAGCCCTTTCTCAAGAGAGGGCCAGCTACATTCCATATCTGGTTCTTCCAACACCACTGTGAACCTTTGGAAAACATGGAAATAATTGAAGGGGCTGTGCTAAGTGGAGTAGGGAGTGAGAAAGAGATGGCAGCCCCTGGCTTGGGCACAGAAGAGGTGGCAACCTGGGGCTAGGTGACCTGGCAGGAGAGCACTGTAAACAGAGTCATTCTGCTGAAAGCCACTCCCCAGGCAGCCCAGTTCCTGGCCAGTCTGCTTCAGAAAGGGCAGTGAACCTTGAGCACAGCCCGGGGCTACCAAGTCTGGACCTGTGCCGTGCAGTATTGGGAACTAAACCTGGTTCTGGCTGCTGGGCTGGGGTCTTCTAGAGTGGAGCTAAGCTACGAAGAAACCCTGGGGGGTGGGCATCAGGGCGTGCTTGCTTCTTAAAACAGGGGCCTTAAGGTGGCAGACCTCCTCTGGTTCCGCCGTGGCTGCTGCCATCTGGCCCTGGAGAGCCAGGTGCCCATAGTCACTGGTCATTTGTGAAGCCAGTCCTCCCAACTCCTCCGGGTTAGTAACCGACTTAGTCATCTGGAAAAAGAAAATAAGCAATACACACACACACACACACACACATACAAACAGAGAGAAAAGCATGAGAACCATGTGTTAATATCACTGGAAGCCAAAGGGTTTCATTCGCTTTTAAGCTCCTGATGGGGTGAAGGCCAGGACTTGCATTTGGGGCTAGACGCTAGAGAGGGCGGTTCAAGCGAAGCCCATGCTACATCTCACACAACTGACCCCACAGGGCCCCTCTCAGGCCACAGACTCTGGCTGGGCCAGATGAGCACATGCTCGATGCTCAGGTTGTGCAGCATGGAGCCGGGCCCTCACGTCCACCTTCTGGCAGGGGAGCATGGCAGTCTCTGGCCAGCCCTGCCCTGGGGGGTCACCAGAGGTATTTCCCCAAGAAGCCACCAGAGGGCACACGCCCTGTGTACTGCTCATCCCTGGGCACAGACTTCTGTGGAGGGGTTGGTCTGGTCTCTGGGTACCCAGAAGCAGGTCCCACCCCGACAAGAGAGGGCATGAGGACAGGGCTGTCAAGAAAATCGTGAATGAGAAGTTATGGATAAGCCAATGTTTTGGAGAAAGAAACTCATTGAGAATACAGCTTTGTATTCACTTTGTGCCAAAGAATGACAAGATTTCAGTCACAAATTTAGTTGAGTATAAGGTAGCCCAATGAATGTATCTCAACTACCTTACCTAGCTTGCATGCTAGCTTCTAGTTTGTCCCCTTCCTCTGGACAAAAATACCTCTTCATTCTCACAACAGCAGTTTTAACCTGCTGCCCCAAAAGGTGTCCTGCCCCCCGTCTCTCTCTGAAGAACAACGCTGTCTCTCACTTTGTGGCCTTTAAGACCTTGATTTTAGAGGACTTTTTAAAAGCCCCTTTAAGTGATTTCATCTCCACAGAGGCAGGAAAGGAATGTTCAAGGCATATGGACAGAGAGATGTCACAGGTTTCAGGCCGAAGTATGGGCTCCAAAGAATGCAGGTTGAGTCCTGAGAGAGCAAAGTATGCCAGCCGCTGCTCCGACAGGTGCAAGCGAGCCTGGGGCGGCCCATCGGGGTGATGGGGCCTCTCTCCCACTGTGTCTGGGCTTCTTAGGGTCATGGACACCAAGGGTCAAGACAGGCCAGAACCTGGCCCAGGAGAGACTCCAGAAACATTACAAGGTCACCAAAAATGTCTTTCCTATCACTGTGTGGTGTTTCCTATTCATCAAGCATCGGCCCGAAGGGCTGCTGGGTCAGACCCATGACCTGTCTCAAGCTCTCCTAAGAAGGACGAGCCTGGACTCGGTTCCAGCTGTTCATGAGACAACGGGGTGGGTATGGTTCTCCAGCCCAAATTCTTTTAAACAAGAAGCCTGGCACGATCATGGAATGTCCACGAACGAGTGGCAGCAGTCGGAGAAGCCTTTGTGGTCCAAGCTCAACCTCTAGTGGACACATGATTACATGACAAAGCCATTCAGAGAGGCTTGGGGCACACGAACCACGTGGAGGTTCATTCTGGTCCCTCCAGCCTGAAAGGCGGCTTGCTTTCTCAAATCCAGGCTTACTGGGCAAGAGTCAAAGAGGCATCTTCCGAAATTTGATCCTGTGGCCTCTAAGCCTTCCAAAGTTGAGAGAAACTTTTTTACATACTGCCATGAATTCTTTGAGGACACCGCTTGTCATCTTTTGTATAACCGTTTACTTTGTCAAGACAGCATTCACTGTCTCTCAATGCCGTTTATATCTGAGGATCCATATATACAGGTCTGACTGTGTCACATTTTAGAAAAAACCAACAAACCCACCAAAAGTGATTTGCCTCTTATCGTCAGAATTTTTTTTTTACATAGCCATGATGTCTCATTTTGCCTGAAAGGCAAGCAATACCTTATTTGCAAGTGTTGTAATTGGATCCTGTCAGACAATCTCAATCTCTGTTTTGTTCTATCCCAGAATACCTTTTCTTGTACTGCACTTTTAATCTAGAAAAACACCTCACATGCTTTGAGCAGTGAATAGGACTTTCCCCCTTCCTTCTCCTTAACTTGAAATTCCTTCTCATTTTCATCGTTCTCTCATTTTCTCTCCTTCCTTTGCTCCCCTGTCCTCATGCCCAAGTCTTAGTAATCTTGAATTCCCTCTCGTAGCTCTCTCATGAAATGAGGACTCCAGCACACTGGGGCTCCAGGGCCACGGGCAGCCAGGAGGACCACAGATAAAGGACAGCAGCTGGAGCCCAGGAGGGACTAGAGACGTAGACTGGTCTCTCTCTCCAAAATTTGAAGACCTGAATTTGAAGACTTGGTGGTGGTGGTGGGCAAAAGGGCAACCAACGGTGGGGAGGGCGGCTCTTTCTCCTCTTACCATTTCCTGAGCTGTTACCGCAATGGCTTTGGAGTATTTAACTACAGTCGTCTGGTAGTCGACAAATGTTCCCTTTGGTTCTGGAGGAGTGCCTTCATCCAGCTACAGAGGAGGGGGAAAGAACACAAAAGTCATAAGAAGCCTGGTCAAGTGTGGACTGTATTAACTAGAACTACAAACTATGAAAACCAGAAAGGCCCTTGGAGAGTCTCTGGCTTAGAGTCAACAGAATGACCCAACTTCTGCGACAAGGGCTTCAGCAGAAGTGCTCATGAGGCATTCGGGACACATTGGCAAGGAGAAGCCCTCTGCCATGTCTGAGAGGAGCTGGGGGACTTCCAAAGAAATGATGCTTCAGCCAAGTCTTAGCAGGTGAGGAGGAGCATGCCACATATAAAAGGCGGGGAAGGTGTCCCAGGAAAAGGGAACAGCTTCCAAACACATGGAGCTGGAGTGAGCCTGACACTTCTCGGGAAGTATAAAGTGCAGCGAGACGAGGTGGGAGAGAAGGCAGGCTCTCCGTCAGGAAGCGCCTCCCTAGGAACAGTATAGCTCATGGGTGTCTACACCCTGGGCCCCTCACTAATGAGCTAAGTCAGGGAATGGAGGAACTGGAGGCACCGGGAATATGCTGCTGCTCATCTGCAGTGCAGATGGGGCTAAGAGCAGGGGAAGACCACGATGAGGTGGATGAGTTAAGATGGAGAACTGGGTCCCTTGAAGAGCTGGGGACATACTGGTTCAGAAGATTTGTATCCGAGACCTGGTTCCAGGACTTCTGAACAGGACTCAAGTCCTTCACCTCTAACTTCCAAGCATCCCGTGGCTACAGTAAAACTCAAAGCTATACCTGGTCAAGAACTACAGAGAGGAAGAGGAGATGAAGACCGTGATAATGAAGAGGAGGAGGATGATGACAAGGACGACTAGAATAAGAAAAAGGCAACCAGGCATCATCACCACCACCACCACCACCACCACCATTGTTACTGTCACCACAGGCTGCTGAAAGTTACTCCAGCTGGGGAGACAACGTGAACACAAATGAAAAAAGGAAGCCCAAGCCTACGGAAGTCAGCCTGACCTGAACAGAACGGGGATGCCGAGAGCAGTGAGAATGAAGCTGGATCTGTTTTATGGAGAACCTTGAAATCATGATGAAGATGGTGGGATCTGGGTAGGCAATGACATATTTGAGAAGATCTCTCTGGCAGTTCCATATCGCATGATTTGGAGTCAGGGAAGAAAGCAGGGGACAAGAGGTCAGATGTCAGATTAGATGTCAAGATAGAGCCTTCAGTAAGAGCTACATGTCATAAGCAGGCACAAGTTATACTGTGGGTGAAAGGAACATATCACTGTAGCCTACACGTGATATGGCTGCCCAGTTTGGGACGTAATTTTCATCTAACTATCAAGACTTTTGAGCTTTGCTTACCAGGCAGCTAGATGCTGCCAAGTATTCCCTTTACAGCATGGGGCACTGCTCACCAGATGAGGACAGAGCTGTGTACTCATTCACTTGGCATAGACTGTCTGGGCTTCTTCTAAGTGTCAGGCCACATGTTAAGAGTTTTCTTACATACGTATGTATTCATTTACGAATGACTTGGGGAGGGATCTTGCTCTGTGGCCCAGACTATAGTACAGTGGCACAACCACAGCTCACTGCAGCTTTGACCTCCTGGGCTCAAGCTACCACACCCAGCTAATTTTTTGGTGTTTTTTTTTTTTGGTAGAGACAAGGTCCACTATGTTGCCCAGGCTGGTCTCAAACTCCTGAGCTCAAACAATCTTCCCACCTCGGCCTTCCAATGTGCTGGGATTATAGGCATGGGCCACTGCACCCAGTCAGGAGTTTTCATGTGAGATGTGGTGTCAGTGCCAACATGCCAGGCTGCTGGCGGTGGCTTGGAGCTCTTAGCCAGTAGCCACCAGGCACCATGAAGAACCTTTAACCAGTGTGAACACAGTGGGAAGAGTAGGAACAAACTAGTGAGTTTTTTAGGATTTCAACTTGATTTAGTTGAAAGAACGTTCCTTTATTCTGACATTATAGCCTCCTCTTTTTATTGTGGTACCAACATGACCCTTTCTTTTTTCTTTTTATAAAACAGCAGTGATGTAGATAGCAGGAGTTTTGTTTGTTTTGTTTCTTTATAGTTTTCTTTCTTGGCCAAAAAGAAAACAAAAACAAAACCAACAAAGAAAAGATACTGCATCACCAAATCCCGTAAGATCCCACTAACAGAAGAAAGCCAGGGTTCAGAGAGCTCGAGTGACCTGTCCGAGCTTACCCAGAAAGCGGATTACTTCATCCTTACATATCAGTTCCCAAACCTTCTAGTGCTAAGACAAAGAGAGAGAATCTCATAGAGAACCTCCATGGCACAAGCCCCCAACGTGTCACGAATCGCATCCAAGTTGCAATCAACTTTGGGCATGCTCACGTTTTTCTGTTGCTCACTTCTTTTGAGAATTTTGGATAACGATTCTAATGGTATCTCAGTGTTCTGACCAAATTAATGAAACTCCGAGAAAATGCTAGCTTTTCAGCGTCACATTGCACAGGGACCCAAAGGACCTGAAATGCCACTCAACATGAAGTTGCCAGCAGCTGGCGGGGGAAGAGGTGGTGTGTGGTACCCTGGATGTCAATCTGGGGTAGACGAGAGTTTAGGGGTGCCAATGAAACCCCAGTTCTATCCTTTCAGAAGAGTGGTTCCTAATAACTGCTATCAGGTAATGACAGACTTATTTCCCAGCCCTTCTAGGAGAACCGGGTGGGTCCTTGGCTGAGAGAGCAACTGCTAAACCACTGACAGCAGGTGGTACCGGATCTGCTCTCCTGATCCATGACCCATCACAGCACGGCAGGCTCTGAGCTACCGAAAAAAAAAAGAAAAAAGATTTTGGGATCTGACTTTCATCTTCTAGGGATTTATGGAATGTTTCCCTCACATTAGAATGATTTTGAAAAATTCCTTCTTCCAAGAAAAAGGTTATCACTGACATTTCTAATTTGTACCAGGAAACATTGGTCTCCATGATCGAATGTCCTTGGTAGAGAACAAGGACAGGGAGCTTACTTTCAGAGCTCTGGTGTTCTGAGGTCCAGAAAACCAAACAAATCTGCTGAGACTTATCCAAGGTCCTTGAGAAGGAGGGAAGTTTCACTCATTTTCTGCCAAACTGTCCACATTTGAAGCATGAGGAGCCCAGGGCAGAAATTAATGGATACTTTGACAAAGTGGAGCTTGGAGTCTTTACAGGAAGATGCGGCATTCCAGCTTGGACTTGTTACTCGATCAGTCTGACAATGCCTGCACAATGCTTAAGGATAATTATTCTAATTATGGTTTCAGTGTATCTTTTATTATAAAGATATGAACAACTGGTTTTCTCTAAATTAGCAATTAAAGACTGCTTATTATCCTGAAAAACCCTATTAATATATTCACGAGCTGACAATGGACATTTCAAAACACTGACGCCTCAAATTCTATCACAGGATGGCAATTAGATGCTGATGAACGACTGTTCATTCTAATGAATAGCAAACTGACTTGACTAGTGAAAGTTTCCTTGGGAGAGCGAGCAGGAGATAGGGTGTTGGAACCGCTTCCCATCACATGTCCCTACTGGCCCAACTCAATTGATGGGCAGTAAATGAGAAGGTGGTACCCGTGTTGCCTTCTGTGTCAGTAGCCTGCAGGAGTTCACCAAGGGCTTTCATGTCAGTGGTTTCTACACTTGGCTAGACACCAGAACCATGAGGGAGATTTTAAAAGGACAAACAGAGATTCCAATTGAGCAGGTGAGGGTGGGGCCTCGGTATTACATTCTTGAAGCTCTGTGATTCCAGAGTAGCCATTCCAGAAAGTGGCACTTGGGAATCACTTCTTTATTAATTGTATTTCATTGTGGAGTTCATTCTCCACAACAACCCTAGGAAGTAGACAGGGGAATGAAAGAATTATTTTCATTTCACCAATGAGGACAACTATGATATTGTCTTGGCCGCCATCTTTTTTCTCCATGTAAAATTGGAAGGAAGGGTGCAACTGGTTTACAAAAGTAATGTACTACATACTAAAAAATGAATATATATGTGGGATATATGACTGGACATCCATGCATTAACCAGATCCTTCAAGAAAAGAAGAGGCTTGTTGGCACCAGCCTTCCCGGCCAGTCAGCTGCTTAGAGAAAGGCATGCAAGGTCCATGTCTGAGGGAGATGAGGGAGGAGATTGAGTCAAGGAGGATCCCGGGAGCCACGCCCACCTTGCCCATGGCTTCTGCGATGGCGTCCACCATGCCCCCCACCAGCCCCACTTCACTGGCTGCTTCGTTCAGCGTCACCATGATGTCATCCACGGCTTCTTTCATCAGCTGGGCGGCCTCAGTGATGGCGTCGTGGGTGTGCTGTGCCTGAAAAGGGGATCATGAAACACTTCCATGAGCATAAGAAAGTGGCATTCAGTCTTTTAAGAATCACTTCATCTCTTTTAAGAATAGCCTTAAAAAGCAAAATATAAAACCATTATCCCCATGATGGAGTACAGCAATGTATTCTGTATCTTCCCTTTCCTTGTTTATGTGCGTCCATTGTTTGCAGAGTAAGTAAAATTAGAAAGATAATAAGAAAAAGATCCCTTTTTAATATCAAACACTGGCTTATGACATGACTAATTTTATACGTTACTGTGGAAACATATAAAATTGTTAGTGCCACAGGTTCCTAAATATACAAGCTGACACATATAATAATATAAAGGAAAAATGTGCTCATAACAAATACACTTCCCTTCAAAGTTGCCCAACACACTAGAATTCCCTTTCTACAGATAAGACTGGATGATGAAAATGTAGGTATACACACAAGAAATACATCTGTGGAAGGCCTGATAGGCTTTGAAATGATGCCACAAATTATATTGCCATGAGGTTGGAGGAACGAATGAGGAAAGTGCTCCAAGGACGGAGGCTCTGCAGGCACAGCCCCGAGTATTCACGCATTCCTTAGTACCTGGGAGCAGGTGTTTCACACGTGTGTCAAGCACAGAGTAGAAGCTGGGGAAATGAATGAATGACAAATGAAACGATGGCCGCGCTGGGTTCCCTGGAAGACACCTCAAGTGATGGCAACAGTTGGGGAAAGAGCCAGGGTATGGGACCTGCCTGACTGGGCTCTAGCTTTGGTTCGACTGCCACCTAGGCAAGTGGCCCTGGACTTGGCCTCCTTCTGAGTGAATGGGGCTAATCGTAACAACACTGTGCAGTGAAATTCTGATGAGATGACATGAGTGCAGGAAACTTATTTATATGAAGGGCAGACAAGTAGGGGACTGTGCTTCATCCTGAGGAATCTAACCTATCGCCAGGTAATATCAGAATCGCGCTGTTCCCACACGCTGGGTCTATGCAGTGGCTATGGTGTCCTGAGCCACCTCTTCCAAAAGGGCCAAGGTATTGCATCTTTTCTTTGGTAGATGAGAAGGTAAGGAAGCCAGTGGAAAATGGTAAATGACAACTCTTTTGAGTGATTTTCTAAATACGAGAGAATTCCCAGAGGCTATGTGAACCATAGGAACTGGCCCTGTCTGAATTGAAAAGCTGTGGGAAGCAAAAAGAGGCCTTCAAACATGACATCTATTGAGATGCAAAATATGTCGACCACGGATGGTTACCTTTGAGGTAACTGGTAGGATGCATAGATCTTTCTATTCAGGATGAATGGAGTAAAATGGGAATTTAGGTTGATAGTTGATTTCATGGCACAGAGAGAGTAAAACACAAAATGTGCAGATTGCTTTGTTCTGATAATAGATGTCTGAAAGGTGATAGATATTCACTGCACATACCACCCAGAAGGGGCAACAAGATGACTGCGGGAGACACAAAAATGCCAGCCACTGTATATATTCATGTTAAAACTAAGGACACGTTTTGGGGAGAGGTGAGCGCCGCTTGCCAAGGATCTGCTCCCTTGAGTGGGCTTAGGAAAGCATCAAAGGCATATTTGGTTAATCACAACACTGCTCTTTGAACTCCATGGGAAATTTAAAGGACACTTGCCCTGTATCAGGTCACTGAAATCTATAAAAACATATCCTAGTTCTTGGCTATCCCAGAAGTGAATTACCTTCCCCGTCCACCCATACTGATGAATTCCCTAGAAGACCTGCTCTCCTTCACTTCTCGTATTTAAGTTTTACAGATCCTTAGAGGGTCAGCTCAGAGTCTACCTCTTCTGTGAAGCCTCCTCCAATTACTTCAGGTCTCATCTAGGCCTTTTCCTCTGAGCTCCAAAGGCAAGTCTCATCTTTATTAGACAGCCTAGTCTCAAATCAGATACGCCTGCTAGCTGAGCTCAATAGTTTCAGACACCCAAAGACACAGCTGGACCTCAATTAAGGCATGTTTAAACGACCAACAGCAATCTGGTGAGAGGAGTCAGTAGGCCCAACAATGAGGTCATTATTTTAGATTCTGGAAGGGGTTCCTTGTTACTGCGCCTCATGGCACCTCACACGAGGAAAATCACAGTCCGTTCTTTTTTGGACACACATCTGAAGTCTGCTTCCAAGGGAGCCTCGTTTCTTTACTCCAGTGCTTCAACTACAAAGCCCAGGATAGCAGGCGCAGACATCACAGGAGTATGGAAAATGGGAGAAGGCTGCAGGGGGATGAATTTCAACTTTACCAGAGGAGGAAAAGAAACAATGAATAATTAGAACTGTCCAGCAGTGGACAGGGCTGTGTTTTTGCTGGAATGTGACAGGCAGAAGCTACAGGGAATATCAAGGATGCTGGAGAAGGGAATTGGGTGGGGTAGGGATGACAGTAGACAGGAGCTTACAGGGTAGGGTCAGCGCAGAAGGGAGTTCGTGGGGTAGGGGTGAATGTGGGAGGGAGCTCCAGGGGCTGGGAACAGTGTAGAAGAGAGCTGGGGAGGGCGAGGCTACACAGCAAATGGCTAGACAAACACAGAGTTAATCAACACCAGGTGCTAGGGCTGCCACTTTTTTTTTTCAACACCTACTGTCAGACACATTATCTCATTTAATCTCCACAACCATCCTAGGGAGGTATTCATAATTAACCCCACTGCTTATGCAAGGAATCACAGAATGAAGTCATCTGTTAGCAAGAGGCAGAGCTGAGATTTGAATCCAATTAAGTCTCACCGCAAAGCTGGTGCTATTTTTTACCAAATCAAAGCTACCCATAACTATTTAACAATATTTTAGCTCTACTTCCTCTGCAAGCAGGAATAGATCATACCTAACACATAGCAAATAAAACCTAGTAAATATCTGCCCAAAGAACAACACCCAAGTTGATTAAGTCTGTGTATCAGACCCTTAGGAAAGGTTCTGAAAAAGCAAATATGTAGCCTCCCAGGTGTTCTCTTGGAGTGTCTGTCAGGGTTTGCAGACAGAGTGTGGGTTGCATGAGAACCGTGAGGGAGAGGAGTGATCACCTTCCAGACCTTCATGAAGCACGTCTTACTCCATCACCCAATGCTTCTGGCATTCACTGAAAACTATTTCACATGGGCAGAAAACTATTCTAGACATTATTTCCAAGCAGAGGCTGCTACTGAAGCACACTGAAGCTGTGTATGCCATGAGGTTCCTCGGGACACAATCAAATTCCACGAGGAGCTCTGAGCAATACCTTCCACCTAGAATCCACATCCGCAGTCCAAGCAGATGTGCTAGTGTCTGAAAAACCAGAAAACTCCTTTCTCGGATTATTTTACTGACACTGAAACCCTCTCAGGTAGGGGTGGGGACATGTGGCAGGAAACAGCCCAGAGAAGAGACAACCTAGAACTGAATCAGAAAGGAGAGTTCCAGCTCCTCCAGTTTGGGGAGGGGGCAAGGGGAGCTGGGCTGACTTCCGGGCACCATCGTGTTATCTGTCACAGCCAAAATGGCATTCTTTGTTCTTCCTGTTCTACCCTAGCACTTCAACAACCAGGCTTATTTTTCCAAAAGATTCTGGACAACTTGGGGACACTGGCTGGCTCTTACTGTTTTAGCACCTCAGAATGAGGCTCTTAATGACTGCCAGATACAAGAATGAAAAACTGAACATTGAAAATGAAAGTCCAAGCCGGGTGCTGTGGCTCACACCTGCAGTTCCAGCTACTTGGAAATCTGATGTGGGAGGATCACTTGAGCCCAGGAGTTTGTAACCAGCTTGGGTGACACAGTGAGGTCCCCATCTCAACAAAAAAAAAAAAAAAAAAAAAAAAAAGGAAAAGTGACTGTAAGTCCAAGACATTATTCATGCTGCCACCAGTGTGATGTTTCTAAAATATGAATTGGTTGTATCGTTCCCATTCTTAAGACCATCCATGGCTCCCATTGCTTACAGATAAAGGCCAAATTTCTCAGCATGGAACAAGAGACTTGTTCCCAATACAGCCATCCATCCTCCCCTCTGATTGTCCCGACATTCTGTGTGAGCCAGATACATCAGACTGCTCACTATTTTCTGAAGATATCACAATCCTTTGGTATCCCCATCTACCCCTTTGCATTTGTTGTTTCCTCTTCTTAAGTTCCCAAGTTCAAAGCAAAACGTGATGCAAGGTCATCATCTTTGGCCCCTTAAAGCAGTGGGGTAACACAACAGGCTGAAGAAATATTCCTCTTGCAAACTAGTAAGGAAGATTTTAATAGTAAACTACAGTCTCTTAATTACTAGGAACAGAAGTGACTGACGTTCACTGGAAAACAACAGAGCTCTCCTTTGTGCAAGGCGGGTGACAACACTGAGCAGGTATTCAGCAAGTATTAGTTTTCATTCCTGTAATAACCACACTGTCCATTTTTCTTCCCTAAGGATGTTTATCTAAGCATTCTGTCAAGGAAAAAAATAACTTACAATATGCCTTAGTTATTTCTATTTCTTCATTTTCCCCTTAAAGGGAAAGACAACAGAAGAGTATTTCCCCCCTTAAATTGGGCACTCAATTGCCACCAAAGGAGAAATGGAGGATTTTTTTTTCTTAGGAGTGACACAATGCAGGAGGAATGTGTGATGGCTTCTTAGTGGTCCTAAGTCCCTGACATTCTGGACCATACCTTGGGGTTTCCGCCACCTTCTTTGGCTGCATACAGCATCTGCAAGGCAGACTCTGCGAGTGTCTTGGTCTGGTCCAGCACTGTCATTTGCTGCTGATGGTCGAGAATCTTGGAGGCCACACCAACTGCGGCTAAGATCAAGGGCTCAAAGTAGCTCGCCAGCTGTGTCACCTTTCAAAGAAGAAAAACCAAAAAACACACAGATGTGCCATATAAATACACCTGTCTCCTTCAGGGGTACCATGGTGGGGAGGGTAAGGGGGGCGGATTTGGGCCGACTCACAGGGCAAGGCAGATCTACTACAATTTACTGTTGAAAGTACTTGCTAATTAATGGACTCTTGCTTCATCTTTACCTTCTTTGGGGAGTTCCTCGTCTCTCCTCTAAATATGGCAGAAGTGCAAAGAAACCCGTTCTGAGATCCAGAGTTAGAGATGAGAACTGAATTCAGTTTTACAAATCATCCATTTTTACAAATGAAAAGCATGTTAAAGAACCAAAGACACCTTATAAACTTGGAAGAAAGAGGAAGTTGAAGAGGGCCAAAGTAGCAGGGGAGCTAAGAGAAAAAGAAAAAAAAACGCCTGAAAAGAACCTTCAAAAGCTTTGTGGGAAGCCAATCGCAACACCATCCTGCCCATAGCAGTTTGACCAAGCCTTGATTCGAAATGAAAGCACAGATAATTTCACATCAGTCGAGATGTTCTGTTTATCATTCACCCAACCTGGGAGAACAAAAAAGCCTATCACAACAGCTATCCGCTGCCCCAGCACAGGCCTAGTCCCAGGAGGGCACTACCATACACGTGTATATGCTCACCAAAGCCTGCCACCCCTGGGTGCTGTGGGCCATGAGTCACAGATATCTATTGGGTGCACCCCATATGTCAGGCTCTCTGCTAAGCATTTAGCATGCATTTCTCCAATTAACTGCCACAATAATTTTAAGAGGTAGACACAAATGAGGAACTGAGGCTTAGATGGGTAGAGCTGCATGCTGGTCTCACCCAGCTGACAGGCGGAGATGAGACAGTAGCTGGGTCGAACTCCACAGCCCCGGCCCTCACGGCCCCACTCTGGTGTCTCTGTTACTTTTCATTTTGATTCCAGTTCTGCTGCTGTTATAACACTGGACTTTAGTTTATCATTTGGTATTTGCTGCCTTGGAAAGTATTTTAAAAATAAAGTCTGAGAATAATACAGCAGCACCTACCTAGAATCTAGAATATCAGATTTTAACATTTCGTGTATTTATTCAAATACCAGAATCTATCCCCGCTCACATAAAACACAACGGCATGAATCACATTTTCCTGTTGAACTCCTCATTCTGCATGGTAATGAATAACGGCTACATTATTCCCACCAAGGGTATTTAAACACCAATCTGTATCCAGCAACTCACTTAATGCTGCTTCTCATCATGTGGAAGAAGAACAAGAATTGTGGGGATGCAGGCAGGAAGGCCACTCCATCGAGCAATCCCTGAGCCAGAAACTGAGCCAGGTGCGAAGGATTACGAGAGAGGCAGTGGCTGGGCCGAGGTGGGGAGGTGTCCAAACAATAAAACTTCCTTACAGCTAATCCCCAGACAAGACTGTTACAGCAATAAACACATTTATACTCTGTTATCCTCCACTACAGTTATTCTACAGAGAGTTTTCAGGACATGTGAGCAGGGCTGTTGCTGGCCTGTAGGGTGTCTTCAGGTGAATTTTAAGGGGGTCCTTGGGACAGACTTTACCAACGCCAGGGTACGTGGCTTGGTGAGCAGGGCACAGGCTGGATTTTAGCCCTCACTCCCCACTCCAGCCAAACACCTTTGTATAGGGACCAGCCTGCATCACCACAGGCGACAGTCCTACACACTTGCATTCGATCTCATCTCCTTCCCCAGGAAGGGCACTGGTGTCATCACCAAGGGGAAAGGGACCCTGATGGGTCACCAGGGGTCAGGAGTCAGGGGTCAGGGCTCAGGATGGGTCCTTTATGTACTAAAGAGAGAGTCAAAATGCATAATGCATTAGAATCTTACATGTTTTTCAGATTGGTTTTATTATTTTAAAAGTATACTCCATCAATGTGACTGTCTCATGTCAAGGTTCGCTGTGTGCCAAGAATAACTAAATGCAATAAGGGCCTGACATCCTCATGGAGGCAGAATGGCTGGGTGAAGAATGTCAGCCCAGGTGTACAGCCACTGGATCTAGGTCCTCCCTGCCAATGCCTTATTGAGAACTCTTTGGCAAAATGCTTCATATGACTAGACTCAGTTTTCTCATCTGTGAAGTGGGTATTAATAATAGCACCAAGCTCATCAAGAGGATGAAAGTACATGAAAGCTCTTACCATAATCTCTGCCATATAGTAAGCACTCAGTAAGTGCTAGGTGTTGTTATTCCACATATTGCAAAGGTTCTGAAGAGATGTGCTTTTTCCCTGTATTTAGGGAGCTTGGGAAGGACTTTTATTATTATTGCTAGGGTTGGGGGTACAAATGGGGATTTACTACCTAAGTAGGTTACCTGCAGGCAAAGCTTGGGTTTCTGGCTGGCCCTCTCTCCCCCAGTGGTGGATCAAGCACCCAGTATATTGTCGTATGTCCCTCTCCTGCCCCCTCCAACCCTAGCAGTGTCTAGCTTCTGCCGATCTCACCCTCTTAGCAAGGATTCTAATACCTTTTGTTCTCAAGAGACATGACAGAACAGGAAACATCCTCGCGTGGATTAGCACGTAAGTTAAAATAACAGGGAACTTTGAATCTTTGGTACATGATGTTGATTCCTAGGTCTGGAGAGGGGCATAGTGGGCTCAAAAGATATGTCCATGTTCAAGTCCATGGAACGTGGGAATGCGACCTTATTTGAACAAAGGGTATTTGCAGATGTAGGATCTTGAAATGAGAGCATCCTGGATTACGGGGTGGGCTCTAACCCCACCAACAAGTGTTCCTCATCTGTAAAATGGGGATTAGTAATAGCACCGAGCCATTTGAATCTTCCTTGCCAAATTTTTATTTTAACTGAGAAATCTCTGTATAAGAGACAGAAGAAGAGACACAGAGAAGAGCAGGTAACAGTGAGATCACGGAGGCGGGATCGGCATGACAGTCGAGGAGTGACAGGAGCCACAAGAAGACGCAAGAGGCCAAGAACAGATTCTCCAGAGAATCACTCAACAGCCTCCAGAGGGAGCACAGCCTGGCGGGGACCTTGATTTTGAAGTCCTGGCCTCCAGAGCTATGACAGAATAGATTTCTATTGTTTGAAACCACAGAAAATGAACATAGCCGTGGGCTGAGAATCTACATTTCTTATCACCCCCAGGTGCTGCCAAGCTAAGCCCCACGGATACAGAAGGAGGGGAAGGAAGGGCGGGACACACATGGGAGCTGCCTTTCAGCCACGGCTCCTCTGGAGAAGGCCCACAGGCTACCCTTGTCCAAAACTCTCTTTTAGAAGAGATTGAAACAAAGGCAAAAAAACAGACAGATGAGACTGATTCAGCCAAAGGGTCCAGAGTACATTTGCAAGTCAAGTGACATGAATATGTTCCTCTTGATGCTACCCACTAACACAGGAAATATAGCAGGGTCGCAATTAATTAATCTTCTGTATTAATCAAGTATCTGCAGAGACATGGATATTGCCCTCCAAAGATGTCCAGACATACTTTCTTACACAACGCCCAACGGAAGCAAAAGTAACTGCTGAAACAATGTCTGGCTTATTTGCCACATTCCGTGTCTCTGAGATGGACACAGAAGCAGTGGCCCCAGCCTCCAGGCCATCCCTCTACCCCATCAGACCTCTTCACACAGGAGAGGGTTACCATAAGAAAAACTCAACTAAAAACTAAATGTGCCACACTTGAAAAGGCAGGGAGATACTGGCCCTCCTGAAAACCAGTAGGAAAGGTTAGTAGGCTCTTAAGCTACTCTATCACTTGAAAAAGTGAGAACATTGATTTTCTAAAAATCAATACTTGTTGAGAAGATTTTGGCCACTGCATTTCTTCCTATGCATGTTGATCCTGACGGGTGCACTGATAAAATGTCAGGAAACCCTGAAGGTTGCTAAAAATCCAATTTCTGGCCTGGAGGCACTAGTTGCATGACCAGCCAGGTCTCCTTGAGGGATTCACAGAATGAACCCCAAACAGGCCAACCATCATTCAGCACCTAAAACAATGTGGGTATGACCCCCCGCCCCCTGCCCGGGAAGGACTCCTCTGCAGTGGCCTCCTAGGGAGGGTTTGGTTGTCCAGGGTGAAGTTTGCTTTGCCTCATCACGTAGAAGAGATGCCATATTGAAAACCATGGAAGAATAATGTACCCTTCAACACACCAGAATGGGGCCAGCCAGCAGGGACAAAAGATGGCAAGATTTCAGGCTGGGAGTGCCAACGTCGGTCGGTCTCTGGCTTATTTCAGCAAAGGGGGAGAGCAACCGATGTCGGCAAATGTCTAGCTGGCTAAAGTATGACCACAGTCAGAAAATCATCACTGCAGTTTTTTCTCAACTCCAGGTGAAAACAGTGCCTTAAGTGATCATTGCTGGAGAGGCTGCCAGAGGGCAGCTTGGTGTGATTTCCTGCAGGTCAAACCAATAACGGACCCAGGCATACTACTCAGTACTGTAGGCTTTTGGGAGCCTAACGGCAAAGTCAGACCTCCTCTCTTGTGGCCATGCCTGCCCTCAGTGGGATCCCCTCAGGGTGCATTACCTTATGTCCCAGCTGAGCTGCCTCTCCCCGAGCCGCTGTGGCGATGGGATCAATAAGGTGCCCGATTTCCTGGACCACTGACGTCAGCTGCTCCTGCAGGGCCTGGTGAGGACAGAATTGCCAAGTTCACCCCATAACAGTTCCCCGTGGCCCCACATTGATTCAAAAAGCCCCGTATGAAAGATGAGAGAGGCCATATGAAATAGACAGCAAAATGCCTGGGCATGTGCCATCCAGCCATTGCTCCCTGTCCTGGCCCTCCCGGCGATGCCTCGGCCTCTGCTGGCTGGACCCCTCTACGGTTCCTCCTGTGACAGACAAGAGGCAGGTCTGAGAGTCACTTTTCCCACTGGCTTCTCGTTCCTGCCGACCCTGATAACTGATGCGACGGGTAGCTCTACTTTGGGTTATTCAGCATAATTACTGGACACGCAGAACAGCTGTGTCTTTCCAAGAAGGAAAGACAGCTTTGTCCAAATGGAGACAGCTAATGTGGGGTCTGAGGGAACATTCAGGTCGCTGTATTCTCAGAACGAATAGACCCTTTATTCTTAAAGGGGAGTGACATAAAATGAGATGAGTTCTTTGGAAGCAGGATGACATCCCAGAGAGTACGCTGTGGAAATGCCAAGCAAGATACCCACTGGACTTAGCTCAGACTCTCCATCCACTTTATTTGGTGGTGTGCATGAAAATAGTCAAAATGGTACCCTCGAGGCATTTCTTCTCAGGTTTGAGAGGTGGTTTAATTTCTCCACCCCCAAAGAATTGAATTGTACTGTGAAGAGAGAGCAAGATATTTAGATGATTCTGAGAGTGTGAGGGAGTGGGAAATTCAAAGCTAGAGATGCTTAACCAGTAGCAGGAAAGATCAGATCCTTCTGTAGGGTGACTCCTAGGAACTTCACTGTACAGACGCAGGACGACAGAGCAGAACACCGGGCATTTTAGGTCTGCACACATCGGCATGAAAGTGGGTGATCTCTGACAAAGTGGTGACGTCCTGCTCATCAGAAATGAGGTTCAACTTTGCTACTTTCCCACAGAACAATGCTACGTATGGCCCAGGGAGTGGAGGAAGGAGGGAAGGGGTTTCTTTTATGAGGAGCAGCTGAACAAGCAAACTAGAAAACAAAACTCTGTAAAAAGAAAAAAGGAAAGAGAGAGAAAGAAAGGTGAGCAGAGAGAAACTTCCAAGAAGTCCAAGGGTTTTATTTAGCTAACTACACATGATCTTCACCTTTATAACATGATTAGAGTCAAGAATACAAAAACATTCCAGCAACATTGTCTTATTACAGATGGTTTGTCAACTATGGTGTGATTAGGGAGAGCATGAGGTTGAACGGAAAGAATTTTCTTTCTCATGAGGAAGGTAAGATGGAAATATACTCTGAGGGGACTTCTGAGGGGTTGGTCGTCTTTGCTTCTTGATCTGGGTGCTAGTTAAAAGGCATGCTCGGTTGGTGATGACTCATCAAGTAGTACACACGGCTGTATGCATATAATTTAATAGCAGGTTACAAAGAAGAATTCTAGCATTCCACACAGCATGAGAGCGCATATGCCCTTCTTTTTTTGGAAATGAGAGATGAAGCTGGAGTGAAATAGACAGTTCTATTCATAAAAATGAGCAACACCAACTCTGGACCCAAAGCTGGCTGTTAATGGATTTAGTGGCCGGAAGGTTAACACCAATCAACAGACCATGCTATTTATTAAGGGTCCTTCTGAGTATCAAGCACTGTGCTTTCAACAGAGACAGAAGAATGAATCAGGAGCCTTGGGAAGGGTAATAGAACAAATCCAAGGGGAAAAATGAGAAACATTCTATTCTAAATTCTTTTTGGGGGGGGAACAGCAAAAGAGGGCAAAGCAGCTTTAAATTAATACTAGGAGGCCAAAGGTCCTCAAATGCTAGATATTGAATAACTTGGGCAGAATGGACCAAATGTGTCAGAGTTTAATGCTGAATTTGCCAATTTAACCCAAAAGTGCACTGATAAAATGACGAGAGAGACATTCAAAATGTACTTGTTTAGGTCTGCTCTACTGATGTGTCAAAATAGATATGGTACACATCTTACCCCTACATTACCTGATATTGACAGTTTCCCCCCGCAAATTTCGGTCGCATTTGAACTTGCCACCCCAGCAGGAGGTGTATTTCTTCCTCAAACTGTTTTTCTCTGCTCAGCACCTGCCCTACTCTCTCCAGAAAGTTCTCCACAGGGGAGGGACTTACTTTCCAAACACTGCACAGGGGAAGGCTGCCTAACCTAATGGTAAAATGCTAACATTGGAAACACGTTGGGTCCACGACCTCCACCCCTCAAATCCAGATGCTGAGACTCTTTAACCCCTCTGGAGGGTGTTGGGCAGGCCCCTAGAGCCCCAGCTTACCTCCACAGAGATGTCATCCCTCGTGGCCAGGCTCTGGCTGACGGCAGCCAGTGAGGCCTGCTCAATGTCCCGGATACACCGGTTGATGCCATCAATGGAGTAGTCACATTCCCTCTGTCCAGGGGCCTTGTCCCTGAAAGAAGGGACAGTGCAAGTCAGACACAGGCTCCATGGGGCTCAAGTCCCATAAGCTGCTCCAGCATTGGTGGCCAAGAGCCCCTGCCCACTTCCTCCCAACTCGATCCTCTTACTTTAGGCGGAATCCCTGACCCTGGTTGGCAAAGCCTCACTGCACAGCCTGTGCTTTCCTTAATCATTTCTTTATTTATTTTAAGTCAGCGTCTCACTTTGTTGTCTGGGCTGCAGGGCAGGGGTGTGATCATGACTCGCTGCAGACTTGACCTCTTGGGCTCAGGCAATCCTTCCAACCTCAGCCTTCTCAGTAGCTAAGACTAGAGGCATGTGCCACCACGCCTGGCTAATTTTTTTCTTTTACTTTTTTGTAGAGACAAGGTCTTGCTATGTTGCCCAGGCTGGTCTTGAACTCCTGGGCTCAAGCGACCCTCCCACCTCAGCCTTCCAAAGTGCTGGGATTATAGGCAGGAGCCACCATGCGCAGTCTCACTCCTTAACTGAACACGTGAGATGACTCTGTTTCTGATGGAAGGGATATGGTGTTGTTCTCCACCTGGGCTGATGCCAGGTGACTGCCAAGGAAACAATTTGGACTTGGATTCTCAGTCAATGGCGTAACCATAGGATTTTTATTTGGAGGGAAAAAAGAGAGGTCAACACCATTTCCAGAACAAACATACCATGCTTTCTACATTGCCTATTAGTCACAAAGACCTGGACTACTGTAGGAGTTAAACTATTCTGTGGATTTTTCTTTGCAAGGTATTAACAAGGTCAACTGTGGTTCTGAGCTTCAAAAGCAAGTGGGAGGCAAAATATAACGAAGGAAAGAGATGCATTTCACGCTGCAGGGTATTCACTTTGATCAACTTCAGAAATATTATATCCACTCGGGAGTTAATTTTTCAGGCTCCTACTATCACCAAGGAGGTCAGATGCCCAGGGTTACTGTGGGCCCTAGATTATTCTTTCTGTCTTATTAGCAAAATAAAGGCCACCCCAGACCCTGCCAAATAAACAGTGGGGCTCTTTACCTATACCCCTAGGTATAGACAAGGTGGTACAACAATGAGAAGGACCGGGAGTAGAGCCCTTGGGCCTGGAGGTAACCCTGGGAATGGGACCTACATTTTTTTCTGCCTAGATTTTTTTCATCAGTACAATGGCAACAGTAGTGGGATCTACCTCACAAGACTGTTGTAATACTCAAATAAAGTAATACTGGCAAAATGCTTGGAGCAATACCTGACATAGAGTAAGTGCTTAAGTTAGCAATTATTGTTGTGACAAGTGCTCCTGGTCCCAGAGAGATAAATAAAAAAATGATGACAATGATCAACAATATTACATTAAGTAAAAAGTCTTGTGGGCTTTTCCTCCCCCTGCCCTGTTCAGATGCAGGCTGGCAGCAGTCTCTGGGTGGGAAACTCACCTGATAGACGTGATGAGACTTTTGATGGAGTCGGACACAGTATGCGAATGCCCAGCCAGCACAGACCAGGTAGGCGGGTCTTTGGGGTTGATGGCCAGAGAGCGTGCAGTGCGAATGAGGTATGACGAACTCTCCAGCATGGTCTTGGCTGAGACCAGGATTGGTTCTTGTGCCTGAGAACCCTAAGACCAAACAGCAAAGGAGAAAGGTCAGGGTACACGGATATGAGTGAATGAGTTGGGCCCTGGGAGGTCCTGTTCTTTACCAAGTCACTGCCTCTGCCCTTTGGAAGGAGACATAGAGGGCAGGGAACCATGGAAACCAATTCACACAGGGTCTGGATAGTGGGACTTGAATTCGTGTTTGCTTCTTAATGCACATTTTTTAAGTATAACACATTCTAAGAAAGAATGGGCCCGAGTCTGTGCAGAGAGATTGTTCTCTACATACAAGGCTAAGAGATTATCCCTCAAGAGATGTGTAGTCATTAAGTTTTACCAGCTTGGTGCATGTAACATCACTGACAGCAGCAGTACCCTAGGTGTTGACAGAGAGAGCTTTTTAAATTTTAACTATTAATGCTCATTCAGTGCCACACGAAATCAGCCAAAGACTCCAGTATTATCTCTGCTGCCAAATCTCCCTACCTCGGAGCTGATCTGGGCAGGAATGCTCACAAACTCAGGATTTGATGCGAATGCTGTCAGGTTCTCCACAGCTTCGATCAACGGTGCAGTGGCAACGCGACACTTATTGCGGTTGTCTTCAGAGAAATCCCCATCCAGGGCCTGATGGGAGAAAATGCAGAGACTGTTTTACCTCACTGAGAAGCACAAAACATTCTTGAACCACAGCAATCACCTTCCAGTGAGAGAAGGTAGCTCAGCGGGAATACTGAAATGCTTGGCAAATTCACAAACAATAAATAAGTACTGAGAGGAGAGTCTCCTGCCATCACATCGAGGGCCCTGCTACCAAATGTTAAGTAGAACCTGTCATTCCGGCACTTTGGGAGGTGCAGGCAAGAGGATTGCCTGAGCCCAGAGGTTCGAGATCAGCCTGGGCAACTTGGCAAGACCTCATCTCTACAATAAAAATAAAAAATTAGCCGGGTGTGGTGGCACGTGTCTGTGGCTCCAGCTACTTGGAAGGCCGGGGTGGAAGGATCACCTGAGCCCAGCAGGTCGAGGTGACAGAGTGAGCTTTCTAAATTTTAACTATTAATGCTCATTCAGAGCCACACAAAATCAGCCAAAGACTCCAATATTATCTTTGCTGCCAAATCTCTCTACCTGAGCAGGAATGCTGATAAACTCAGGGTGGGTGACAGAGGAGACGCCAACGCTAAAAAAAAAAGGACAAAATGATGGACTTCACAGCAAACTGGATGGATTTAGGATCCATCATACTCAGTGATCTATCGCAAAGAACTGAATACCACATATTCTCACAATGCTACACGGCCGGGATCGGCAGCCTCGGGACACTGGGGCGGGGGGGGGGGAGTGGCGGCATATGTCATCACAAAGAGTACTTGATTCTAAACCAAAGGAAATGAGGATCAATTGGAGGCCCAAATGTCACCTACACATAGACTACTCATGTACCTAATCCTGACTTGTACCCCACATCTCAATAATAAAATAGAGAGAGAGGGGGAAAAAAAAAAGTAGAGCTGAATGTGAAGCTCACAGGACAGCAAGCCTCACAGTCAGCTTTCACCCATAGGTAGCAGGACTACACATCCAAACAGACCCTTCCCTTCTCTCCCTGGGAGCCCCAATGCCTTACCTTGTAGCCGAACCACTTGAGTCCCCACCTTTGAGACCGTCGACTTTGGGCTCATGGCCTCCATTTTCACTCAGATTATGTCTATTTCCTCCCAAATGATAAACATACTTCATTGTATTTCAGAGAAATACTTTTAACTTTTCCTAAGTTTTATCTGGATGTCCCTGAACTACCATTTTGCAATGAACACAATGGAACCCAGCAGGAAGGAATGGACTAGAACTACCCCACCCAAGCAGACAAATCTCACAAATATAACATCTATTTCGTTAAAGAGGCCAGGCCCAAAAGCGTACCTATTGTTCAATTCCATTTGGGCAAGGGACAAAAACCTAATTGAGGGTGCTAGAAGCCAGGTCACTCTCTGGCTTAGGTAAGACTAAAGGGACCACAGAAGGGGGCTTCCAGGTGCTGACAACGTTCTGTTTCTTGATCTGGCTCTAGTTACCTAGTTGCTCAGCTTAAGAAAATTCATTGAGCTCTACACAGGATGTATGGTTTTTCTCTATGTACCTTATGCTTCATAATTTTAAAAAAACCAGCAGGAGGCAGAACAAGGGCTTTGAGTGATCAGTGCTGATGAATGGCCTGGGTGGATGAGAATCTAGGAACGTGGCCTGTGACCCATGCCAGGTAGGGATAACATTTGAATCTGCGACTCCCAGACCCCACGTGCCTCCTCAAGAACAAGACTGTTAGAACCAACAGCATGCGACCCAGTGACAGCCCTCCTGCCTCCCAGGAAAGGTTACATTGGAAAAGGCAGCTATGTTTGCAGAAGAATGTAAATTTCCTTGTTAAACGACAAATTAAATGTTTAATTTGACCCTTATGAGCAATATACGAAAGGAAATTTAGACAATTAGGAAGAACAACAACAACAAAAATAAGGGCATCAGCACTTCAAAACAAACTGGATCTGAGGTGGGAGTATTTCTGTTTTTCAATAAGGCAAGAGCTAGGTGTGGTCGGTTTAAAGGCGATTCCGAGTAACAACTACATTTCAATCAAGCCCTGGAAGCTTCAGGCGATAATTACACATCCACAATGCTAATATTTTTAGAGGAATTCCCACAAGCCTGCCTAATTTACCGTCTTGGCTAATGTAGTTCCTGGCTCTCCTTGGCATGTGCCCTTCCCCACCAGGCAGGCACTGACCCTACCTGCACTTCTCTGATGCTGCCATTCTTCCAGGCCCAGTGGGAACCCTACATGCCTAGGACATTTTGCTCACATACACAGACTCATTTCTAACTGCCACTATGTCCTTGGGAAGTGATGTCGGACATCAATGGCCTGGCAACACAGAAGCGAAGTATCTTGGCACTTGTATCTTATTATGCTGATAACATCACTGACTCCTGGAGGTTAGATCTACCAGACTTCAGAGCAATTCTGGAATGCTAGTGGGAGGCAGGGTAGGTGCCACCCAGAAGAAGCCTGACATAAGTAGCCCCAGAGCAAGCAAAGACATGAAGCAAGCCGATTGCGAGCGTGGACTTAGGAGTCAAACCAATTCAGGTTCCAGCCCCACCAGGGACTGCTTGGCCTCTGCCAATCACATCCCATAGGCAGGGAGGACATGGCTTCTAGCTGAGCTTGGGAGGCTGAGCCTTCCCTCAGCACTGCTTACCTTCCGGCTCCTTACTTCTCCACACTCCCTCCCCCTTTCTACTCCTACCAGTCTCTAGGTCTGCTAGGAAGACGGGCACCTAATCAAGTCACCAAGCCTCAGTTGAATCTTTTCAAAGTGAAAAGATGACACTCAAGGCAAGTCTTAAGGAATGGCTTCCTAAGTGCACAGTTTCATGGACTGCACTCTATCACACGCCCATTGCTACACACAGGACAAAGCCTTGAATGACATAGACTAGAATGACAAGAGATATCAACCCCAGACAAGAGAAGATCAGGGGTATCCAGATAAGAAAAGAGGAAGTCAAATTATCCTTCTTTGAAGACGACATGATTCTATACCTTGAAAACCCAAGAGAATCGGTCAAAAACCTCCTTGCACTGATAAAGGACTTTGGCAAAGTCTCAGTGTATAAAATCAATGTGCGAAAGACAGTCACATTTCTATACACCAACAATAAACAAACAGTAACCCAAATAAAAAGCACAACCCTATTTACAATCGCTACAAAAAAAAATCAAATAGCTTGGCATCTTCCTAACCAGAGACATGAAAGACCTTTACAATGAGAACTGCAAAACACTGCTCAAAGAAATCAAAGATGACACAAACAAATGGAAAAATATTCTATCATCATGGATTGGAAGAATCAACATTGTTAAGATGTCCATCCTACCCAAGGCAATCTACAGATTTAACACAAAATTAAATTACCAGCAGCATTCTCAGACCTGGAAACAACAATACGGAAATTCATATGGAAACATAAATGACCACAAATTGCCAAAACAATCCTCAACAAAACAAAACAAAACAAAAAACAACAACAACAACAACAAAAAAAACAAAGCAGGAGGTATCACACTTCCAGACTTTAAACTCTATTATAAAGCTACAATTATCAAAACAGCCTGGTATCGGTAGAAGAACAGGCATATAGACCAATGAAATAGAATTGAGATTCCAGAAGCAAAACCTCAATTTCTCAACCAACTCATCTTCAACAAAGCCTCCACCGCCAACCACTGGGGAGAGGAGAACCTATTCAGTAAATGAGGCTGGAAAAACTGGTTGACCACCTGCAGAAGATTGAAACAAGATCCCTACCTATCACCATACACAAAAATCAGCTCTAAATGGATCAAAGACCTAAACATAAAACCTCAAACTATAAGAACCTTAGAAAATGCAGGAGATACCCTTATGGAAATTGGAACTGGCAACCAATTTCTGATCAAAACCCTAAGTGCCCATGCCATAAGAGATAAGGCAGACGAGTGGGTCCCCATCAAACTGACAAGTTTCTGCAAAGCCAAAGAAACTATCAAGAGTGTGGGGAGACAGCCCACAGACCGGGAAAAAATATCTGCCAACCATATGTCTGACAAAGGCCTAATATCTAGGATCTACAAGGAACTCAAACATGCTGAAGAAAAACAAAAAGTCCCATTACAAAGTAGGCAAAAGATAAGAATAGACAGTTCTCAAAAGAAGACATACGAGCAGTCAACAGATACATGAAAAAATGCTCAGCCTCACTAGTCATCAAAGAAATGAAAATTAAAACTACACTGAGATACCACCTAACTCCAGTCAGGATGGCCATCATCAATAACTCAAAAAACAACAGATGCTGGAGACAATGCAGAAAAAAGGGAACACTTCTACACTGTTGGTGGGAGTGCAAACTAGTACAGCCTCTGAGGAAAACAGTGTGGTGATTCTCAAAAGATTGAAAAATTGACCTTCCATACAACCCTGCAATCCCCCTACTGGGAACATACCCAGAAGAACAAAAAACACTCTGTAAAAAGATACCTGCATACGTATGTCTACCACAGCATTGTTCACAGTAACAAGAATATGGAACCAACCATGCAGCCCATCAAAAGAGGACAGAATTTTAAAAATGTGGTATATATACACGATGGAAAATTATGCAGTCATAAAGAAGAACAAAATCATGAACTTCACAGAAACCTGGATGGACTTAGAGTCTATAATACTGAGTGATATTTCACAGAAACAAAGAACCGAGTATCACACGTTCTCACTCATAAGTGGTCCTTGAACAATTAACGTAATACTATAAGAAAAGGATTGGCAGTAGGGGGAAACCGCTTGCGGGAAGGGGGGCCATACCTCATCAACAAGGGTACCTGCATAATGATCATGTGTATACCTAATCGAGAATTGTACCCCACATCTTTAAAATAAAAAAATTAAAAGTTATTTCCTTCAAAAAAGGCAACTGCCATCTGAAAATATAGCTTGCACAGACTATTTCTCTTCTGAATTCTGCTTCCACTGGGCATGGCTGAGCTACTCAACTCAATGAAATACTCAAAGCTGTCCGGTGGTGACATTTCAAGCAGGCATGAAAGTTTCTATGCCACAAAATGCCTAGTACACCAATCATAATGATAAAAGGGCAAATTTCCCTAGCCCCATAAGGACAAGGACACTCCCAACCTCTGGACCCACTCCCCTGATTGTCCTCATTGAGCATAATCCCACAGAAATCTGGGAGAAGTATTTTTGTGTGAATGCACAAAATCAAAGATTCATGGGCTTTGCGGGCCAGAAAGGGCCTAAAGATAATTGAATCCTAAACTCCAACTCAGATGATACAATCAGCACCTGAAAAGTGACATGATTTGTCAAGGTCACCCTGCTACCTATTTGACTCAAATGAGAACCTGAGGTTCCTGGTTCCTTTCTTTCCTCCTGACCTTGGACAAAGGCAACAAGAATAGAAGTCAGAAGCCCAAGAGTTTTTTCCTTTTTCTAGCTACTTTAGCAATCCAAACATAAGGATGACCAAGAAAACATACTTACAGCCAAGCCAAATTCGATTAAAGAAAGCTGGACTGGGTGTCTGTGGTACACACTGGAAGTGCTTAACTGCAAAACCCTGAGCTTTAACTCTGTGGCAAGGGACAAGGCCAAACTTCAACTTCTCAGAAAAACAAATGCTGGTGTTGCATAATTTCTACTTAGCACCCGAACCCGAGTGACTGCACATTTAAAATAACATTCCATTCCACGCATCTGATTCAAGACTAGGTAATGAGTTGACTGGAGAGAGAAAAGTCGGCAGTGGTCTACGTGGGGCCAGTAGGGACATAGCAGCCATAGGTAAGGGTCGGTGTCCTACCCTGCCCTGCCTTGAGAGTAACCCCCAGCAGGTAGTTCTAGAAATGCAGACATGGATTCTTGCCGAGTTGTGCTTTGGATTTTAAAGAGTGCCATCAGTAGAGGTTTAAGATCCCCGAATATACACATTCTCATGGGTGCTTGTAAGCCACCGCAGGTCACCTGCTCCCTCGTGCTTCTAACACACCCCTCCCTTCTTTGTGACTCTAAGGGTGTGGTAGCTGAGATTTAGGTTTGGGCACATCCTCATGGTTAAAAGAAAAAATAAAATAGCACTAAGCAGCATAAAACAGTGCAAAGCACAGAGATGAGGGTAGCTGTCTCTAGCATGTAGGGAATCACATATTCATTTGTTTTGCTGTTTGACAGAATACTTACACATCCCTTCAAACAGGAAATCTATTCAGTACACAGTAAATTAAAAACAAAGCTCACTGCTCCCAGCAAACCCTGCCACGCAATGGAATTGAAAAATCAGGCACATTTCGACACACTGAGGGGCGATATGTTCATTTCTGTCTCTCTCACATTGCTCCTGGTTCCCAGGGCGCTCCTGGAGACAGGGGCCTTTATCTTCCCTACGTTACAAGCCCCCTACATTCCTCCTCTGATGTTTCTGCACAGGCCTATCTTTTAGGCCATTACAAGAGCTCATTTGCTGCAGGGAATTGCAAAGAGGGTTTGACGCTGTGAGGAGAATCTGAAAAGAACATGAGATCTTAACAGAGACGCTTTATATAGAGATAGGTCAGGATTTAAAACCAAGGAGGAGGCAGGAAAAAAAAAGGGATTCACAAATTTCTATAGAAGAAAGAGTCCCTTTCCTTTTTTTCTCCCTTGGTCCAGTCTAAATGTAATTTTTTTTAAATGATCAGAAAATGACTGACATAACTGAGATAAGTTAATTATGCAGCGGCCAGCAATGATGTCACTGCTGTCAAGTATATTGTTCTTTCCATTCCTGCCTTCCCCAAACTTACATACAAGCCCTGCAAACACAGCAAAGTCTTTCTTCCCAGGCTGGAGAGATGAGTTAGTCTCTCCATTCCAAAGAGTTAATAAACAGCATTCCAGGGTTCAGATCTCGGGTTCTGAGGCCTGGGACTGAATTCTAACCATCACTCATTGGCTGGGTCACTTTGGGAAAGTTACTTAACCTCCCTGTGACTTAGTTTCCCATTTTTAAAATGGGGATAAGCTCAGGGTTGTATAGAATGAGTAACAACCCAAAGCACAAAATACACAATGAACAATGTGAGCTGCTAAGACCATGAACTATGAAGGTATTGAGGTGAGCTCTCACCAGGATCAAAGGGCACCTGGACACTGGCTTTAATTTATTTATTCATTTTCAACCTAGCTTATTCTTGCCTTCAAATAGGCAGGGTTTTTGTTTGTTTGTTTGTTCCTTTTTTTAAAAAGACTCTTTTGGGCAGCAGACAGCTTGGTCCTGGCTGAGGGTAGACTGTTTGTGGGGTCACAGTCCACTTACAAGCAACGATAGCCCAGTGATTCTGAGTCCCTCCTTGCAAGTGAACACTTCACCACCCTCCCATGTGCCCACGGATTTTAAATCCAAAGACAAACTTGTTATGAAGACTGAATGCTTTAGTTTTAGAAGTTGATGCTCAGCTTAAAACTTTTAAATGGCTGCAAACTGAATTAATATAATAGGAGACTAAAGTGACTGTTCTGCAGTTTCCCATTCCCTTTCCCGCCACCTGCTCTCTTGGTCCAGAGATCCAGCAACAAGGGAGAGCTTTCAACCAGCCCACTCGAAGCCACCACTAATAAAAATCAGTTTAAGTAAAAATAGAGTATTTGCTATCCAAGCACAGTGCCAAGAAAGGCCCTAAAACTAACCCCTTCCAACCAGACTTCTGTCCCTAAGATCCTCAGGTACAGAATTTGGGGAGACTCCCTTCCCACTACCTAAAAGGTTGTCACCAAGGTTACTGGTATCTCCATTAGAAAGGGAGTGGCACAAATCATGAGGATGAACCAGAAGTTACGTACCACCAAAGTCCTAGGAGAGCAGAGCTTCAGTCCGGGTCCTCTTTCCCCTCTGCAGCAGGAGCCACAGAGACTGAGTAGGTCTGGGGCATAGCGACCTACCTTGATGGTCTTCACCAGGTTGGCGGTGCTGTTGGCGACCTCCTTGGCTGATTGGACGAAGTGCCTCTTGGCTACTGGGTTGGCCGTCTTGGATGAGGCAATGCGGCAGGCGTTGCACAAGGCAGAGGTATGCTTGGCAACAATTGTGGCAGCCGACAGGACCTACAAAGTATGGGGCTAGGTTGTGGGCACCCTAAGCTTCAGGACAGAGGGCTCCAGGGTAGAGGAGTCCACCAGGTCTCGAGCCTGGCTTCCTCTTCAACTCATGTATCTAGAGCCTGTGTGTCTAGCTCTGCTGTCCCCAAAGTCACTCCAAGAAACGAGAGGGCAAGAAATATGACACAAGAGAGAATGGAAAAAGCAAAGGAAAAGGAAGTGCTTATGCAGTGGTGGGAGAAGGCTGGGCCTTCTTAGAGGGCATGTGGTCAGCTAGCCTTTGGAACCTCCAGATAAGAGGTCCAGGGTGAGAGTTTAGCCCAAGGTCTAGACATAGGCAATTTTAAATGTTCTAGTAGCCACATTAAAAGAAGTAGAGAAAAAAGAGAAATTAATTAATTTAAGTCAGTATATCCAAAATATTTTATCATATAATCAATCTAAATATACTATTAATGAGATTTTCCAATCTTTACAATCACAGTAAGTCTTGGAAATCCAATGTGTATTTCATATGTACAGCCCGTCATGACTTGGACTAGTTTATTTCAAGTGCTTCATAGCTGCATGTAGCAAGTGGCCACCATGTTGAAGAGTCCAGGTCCAGATGAGAAAAATCCAGGGGTAGCAGCTTCCCCTCATCAACAGATGGGCTGTTAGTACCTTAATGAGGGGTCTGGTTCAGGAAACTCCATGGGCTCCACCCCAGTCCCAACTCATTTCTCTCCTGAATCTACTCACTCTATGTTGCAGGGCTGGTAGCACCCTTTGGCTTGACTGGGCAGGTGAGGACTTCCGGGTTCACTGACATACCAGCTCTCAGGACTGCTTTAGTCCAGATTGTCCCTAAATTGCCTTCATTACTTGATCCCTTCTCCTGCCTTAAAAATGCCAGTCCTAGGGTTTGTAGATGGCTGTGCCTCTCACAAGACTGCCTCTAGCATCCCCAATACCAGCCACAGGTCCTCCCCCCTTTAATGTGTGACTGGGACCCCATACCACTCAGTATCAGACTTGCCATGGAAGGGCACACATACTACCTAGTCCTCAAATGACTCTCTGGTTCCCTTCTATGATGGTGAGGCCTGGCTCAGCGCTGTCATCTATGTGAAGTGGCTCCTGACCGTGCCCTCAGGGAATTGATCACCCCTTCCTTTGTGCACCTCTGACATTGCCATCATACCCCCACACCACTGCATTTCCAAGCTCTGCCCAAAGGCTAAGAGTCAAGGGGGTGGAACATCAGGTGTCACTCCCGTGGCTCCCTCAGTGCAGAGCACAGAACAAGCCCTCAGTGCAGCCCAGAGCTGAAGGAAGTCTCTTCTAGAATCCTGCTGTGATTGCTTCATTCCTACTGCCTTCCACCTCATTCAAAGCCCTTACAAATCCCCATTTTCATATTGTGCAACACCCCCTCCCCTCCAGTTATTATCTATAGGGCTGCATTTAGCTGGCTTTGTAAGATGCAAAAGAAGAGGATTCCCACACAGCGAGTTTCCCACCGAGAGGAGCTTGAGGACTTGAAACTGCACCCCCTCCTCGTGGTTACCTGCGAGGGACTGCTGCCAGGGTCCACCAAGTTCTGGCATGCCATCTGGATTGCCTGGTTAGCCCTGGCAAACTGTATAGGATCCACAAGGCCCTGGTGGCCTGCCTGGCTATTTGGATCAGAGATGCCGACCAGGTAAGCAGCCTGGAAAGGGAGGAGAAAAACCACAGCTCAGGAGCCATGCTCCATGTAGGATGACAGTCTGCACTGGCCATGCAGCCGTCATACTCAGGCGCGCCTTACAGCAAGCCGGTTAGGATCATCTCACCCCTCTTGCCAGTAAGGGTGTAGCGACGGACAAGCTCATGCCAGCTAAACATGCCAGCATGGGTTTGCTGCATGCCCCAGGGAACAAAGTCTCCCTGTTAAGACTGCACCTCAAGAAGTTCTTCAGGGCATGGACAAGGATGGATGCAATCCTGGCTACTCTGGCCACGAGGGTGCCCAGCCTCAGCACAAAGGTGACTCTTTGGCTGTCAGACAGGAGAGGCAGGAAACAGTGGGTGTGGACTGATGTACGGAGTCACTGGGCCAGCCAATCCTGGAGCCTGCCCTGCCCTAGGGCTTCTCATCACATAGCTTACCATGTCCCTATTGTGTAGGTCAGTATGTCCAATAGCAGGAAGAACATTAACTTGGTAACTGAGTAAGATGGCCCAGAAAACAACAGAAAGACCCCAGAGGACAAGAGGCCACAAGAGAATGTCTTCTCTTTGGATTCCCTTTGGATGTATCAGCCAAAAATAACAGGGAGAAAACAAATCTGTGGGCAGGAATTTTTACCTGAATCCCCAGAGATTTGAGGGGAAGAATGAAGGTAGAGAACTTAATTCCCAAACTGGGGATGTTTCTCTTTGGTTCAGTAAAATCTGCTAAGTTCAAGGTCATAGTCAAATTATAAATCCTTCAGGGTAAATGTTGACACAATTGAAGCCCAATAATTACTGAAAAAAATGTCCAGGATCACCAAAGGACAAGGAACATGCCACATCATGTCTCTGCATGATGGCATCTATCTTTTTTCTCCCTCTGATCCTAAAAAGAGCATGACTAACATTTTTGTAATTCTAAAGCCTCAGCAAATTTCAATTATTTAGTGCTTTTTTTCCCTACTCCAAACAGTTCACATATAACAATATCCTTAAAAATAATTAAAAAGTAGGTCTCTGAACCTGTATGCTGGGTCTGCAGTATTCAACAAGTCTCACTGTCCCCCGCAGCCTGGCCCATGGCTGCTCTGCTCCTGGGGGGTAGCTGACTGATCATTTTGTCTCAGTGCCCCAGCCCGCACAGGAGCCACTGTCTTTTCCATGGTATCTATGGTGATGCTTAGAGGAGGAACTGAAGATGGAGCTCACTCATGCCTCCCACAGGGATCTGGCACAGCGCACATGGCTACATCAGGACCAGCCCCTTACCTGGGCCGCAGCCTCCGTCAGCCCACACAGAGCCTTGGACGCAATCCCCACACATTCCCCAAAGGCAGGGAGGTCCCCGGTCTTGGCGTTCTGTGAAATCCCTGCCATCGATTCACCCAGAACCTGCAAAAAAAAAAAAATCAGCTGGCAATATTCTCTATCCAGCACTGCTTCCAACCAAAGGGCAAGGGAGGGCTACACTTCCAACTGTTAACATTCAAGGCCACTTAATGTATAATATTTGCTATTTTCTCTTTCATTTGTACTAAGAAGAGATTCAAGAAAATGTTATCATTTCTGTTCCATAGAGAAACGAACAATGAATATATGAACCTTCCACCCCAAAGTTATCTATAACCCAAGGAGAAACACAGCTAACACATACAGACAACAGAGTCTACACAGGGCATCCCTTGGGTGAATGGGTTACACTGAGGACCATTCATTCCTAAAAATTAAAATCATATCCATTGAGCTGCAGGTGAAGTCATACACAGAAAGCAGAAGGTGCACCCTTCCAGATATAATTTACTTATGTAGTGACAGTCAAATGTATATACTAGATCTTTGTTAAGCATGTTTTCTTTCTTTTTTTGAAACAGGGTCTCATCCTGTTGCCTAGGCTAGAGTGCAAGAGGACGCTCATGACCATCACAGCCTCGACCTGCTAGGCTCAGGGTAACCTTCCACATCAGCCTTCCGAGTAGCTGGAACCACAGGTGTGTGCTACATCTGGCTAATTTTTTAAAAAATGTATTTATTATAGAGATGAGGTCTTGCCAAGTTGCCCAGGCTGCTCTCGAACACCTAGGCTCAGGCAATCTTCTTGCCTACGCCTCCCAAAGTGCTGGGATTACAGGTATGAGCCACCATGCCCAGCAATATGTTTTCCAAAACTAAATAAGTATTTTGCCTTATTTTGAAAATTACTTGTGCATTTTTTCTTCAGAGATCTTCACACAAACAGCTGAAAGGGATTTTAATATCCAGTATCCAACCGAGAGGTCAAGCACCCTGTGCAAGGTCACACAGAAGATCAAATGGGCAGAGGCAGGGAACCCACCACACATCTGGTACTCTGTCTTCTATGGGCCTCATATGCACCAGGAGGGTGGGTCATATTTTCCTGGACCACAATGATGAAACTGAAGGATGTTCAACTCTTTGGAGATACTATGGCATGGCCAAGTCTAGAAGCCAATGTAGAGCTCATTTGTCAAAAAGCCATCTTGGATGGGAAAATGAAATAAATTCCCTAAATTGCTTAGATATACACAATAATCCAGTTTTCATAAAGACTTGCAAAACAAAAAAGTCAGAGGGTAGTTTTATTTACAATACTTCCCCCTGCCCTCTCTTTAAGAAGGAACCGTTTCTTTAGATCTGAGTATGTAAAATGTATGATCCTCCCCTTAGATGATCCATAATTCCATAAAAGATGCTCATCAGAGGAAATTCTAGTTTTAGCCCCGAAACAGACTGAGCCCTTCTGACGTCACCAATACAGATAACATAAAAATGATACAAACAAGCACACACCCTTGCTTCAGGTAAAAAGGCAGACATCAAACACTCGACATCCATTCATTTCCCTGACTTTTCATTTTCACCTTTTGATTTTGAGACATTCTCAAGAGATCCTGGTATGATAACCATAGATGAGTTTCTCAACAGGTTTCTTTTTGTCATTATTATACCACTATGGAGCCTTTTTTCCTAATTGCCACCCCCATCAAATTAAATACAAAGGGATAAGATTTTGTTGAGTAGGGTTAAGATGGGAGGGACAAGTTACCGTGTTATTTTAGATTATTTTTTAACACCTCTTCACATCCTGCCAAAAGAAACCGAAACAATTTTCATTCCCCTTGAGAATGCACGTTATGGATGGATGGCAAAAGGAACACACAAGAGGATTCCACACAAGTCAAGGTCACTGAAGGACTTTCCACATCAGTTGAGGTGCAGACGATACACAACTCACACTAAGACCCATCTGTGATAGGAGAGAGGTAATGTTTCTTGGAGTATGCTTCCTGGACACCAGGGGGCAAGATCTGGGAGATGGTGAGCAATGCAGAACCTCAGCCCTGTCTCAGAACTACTGAATCAGAAGCTTGGGGAGAGGGGGTGGCAATCTGGGTTTAACGAGCCCCCCAAGAGATTCTCATGCACCCTCAAGTCTGAAAGCACCTGAGCCAAGGGCTCCCACACAATGCTTTAGGATACAGGGGACAGACACGTCCTCATCTTTCCTCACACTAGGGGGCAGTGTTAACTTCTGGATTACGGCATGAACAGGCTTACCTTGGAGTTCTCCATCACACTCTCAATGCAGTCAAAGTAAGAGAGGTCACTAACAGGCTCATTAGGATTGTCCAACATCCCCTTGACAGTCTACAGAAGAAGAACACATCTTCAAAAGCAAGCAGTGTCACAGAGCACAAGAAATGCAACACAAAATACCAACTATCAACTTTCCCTCTATCTACAGGATTCCAGTCATGATCATTTATACTCAGATTCTTGAGAGAATTTAGATCATGGTATCATGGCTTCAAATTTCCTGCTAGAAATACAACATGATGAGGAGGGCAGGAAAGTGGTCTCAAGTTAGCTTTGTCAGAGATGAGGATCTCTTGTTTTCAGTTTTGAAGAAGAAACATGGTAAGCACAGAAGGATAAAATTAAAGAAATCTGAATGTTAATACAGAGCAACACATTCATGGCCAATTAGCACAACTTCTCTGCTGGATAATTCTAAAGAGTTCAGATTTCAAAACCCATTCATTTATCTCTTCATGATTTGGTAAGAAATCTCAGTTTTTCCAATTCTGGAACCTTTCAGTGGGAAGGTACGAAAGAAGGTCATTCCTCAAAACTGCCTACTGGGATGGTTCGTTTGTTTTTAATTTTTACAACCACTCTTGTTTCCTCATCAAGGAAATACATAGGTAGAGGGAGCCACTGAAAATCATCACCAATTTTTTTTTTTTTTTTTTAGTTAGAGTCTTACTCTGTCGCCCAGACTAGAGTGCAGTGACATGCTCCCGGCCACCAAAGCCTCCACCTGCTGGGCTCCGGCGATCCTTCTGCCTCAGCCTTCCAAGTAGCTGGAACTATAGGCGTGTACTACCACACCTGGCTAATTTTTGATTTACTGTAGAGACGAGGTCTCGCCAAGCTGCCCAGGTGGGTCTCAAATCTGCGGGCTCAGGCAATCCACTTGCCTCGGCCTACCAAAGTGCTGGGATTACAGGCTGAGCCACTGAGCCCGACCCATCACCAGTTTTGTAATGACACTGTAATGACCTTTGATCAGCACTTGCAAAGGACTTTTCCAGAGCAGGAAAGCCTAGGATGCAGCCATTCAACCTCGTTCCCACAGAGCAAGAAAGTACATTAGGATCCAGCAGCCTCTGGGGCACAGCCAACAAAAGACAAAGTCATTTGAGCTACAAGGGGTGGAGTGGGGGCGGGGAGGAAGTAAAGGGGACTGCTGAGCTGTTCAGTTAAAGTTATGAGGGAAAGAGGGCATGTAAGATGTAAGAACAGAGCTCATGTCATTGAAGAAACTCCTCCCATACCGGATAATCAAAATTGTTTTAGTAACAGCAACCCTGAAATAGCCATCATTTGGTCAACCAAGGATATCACTAAAGGACAGAGTACTGGCACCCAGACCGACAGGGCTCATTTAGAGCAATGGTCCACATATTTATATTTGCAAATGTGAACGGAGCAGAACAGGGCAGTGATTCAGCCAATGTAAGAACCATTCTCACTGTTTTCAGAATGCATCGGCCCTGTGATAACAATCCCCTTCTCATTTCCAGCTGTGCACAAAGGCCTATTGCCATCATCAGGGCACCAATCAAATGCTGCGGAGGCTGTGTTAACGGATATTCCCAGCATGCCAGAGTCACATGGATCATCCAGAAAACGAGAGGTCCATTGGGCACAACCAACCCATAGCCACTGAGCTATCCATTTGGCTGTTTTAATGGGACCTGCACTGGTTAGGACTGCCTTACACACAAGCAGGCATGTTGGTTTTATGTCTACCCACACACATTCTATGGGAATGCATCAATTTTATATTAGAAATAAAATGAGAATTAGAGATTGCTACCTAAAAATTCAGCCTGGACCCAATACCTTAAGCCTCTCCCGGTTTGAAATAAAGAATATTTTAACTAAATAGAGCTCATCTGAGTGGACAAAGGGGAAGCAGGAAAAAAAATCCCACCTAATCTAATTTGCCTTCAGTTCCTTTCCACTTGGTCTAGAACTTTGGTCTCAACAGTCTCCTGGGAAAGATAAAAGGCAAGGGCAGAGGAGAGGAAACTAGCCCACTAACCCTAGAGGCAAAGAACACATGAGCAAACATGTTTTCTCTTTTCCTCTCCCTGAAATCCTCAGCAGCCTTCCAAGGACCTACCTCCAGTTCCCGGAGAGCATTATCACACTCTTTCTGGCCAGGAGCTTGTTGGGTACACAGAGTGATGAGTTGATTGATGCTTTCTGTCACAGCTCTGTGACAAAAACAGAAAAAAAATTTTTTTTTTTAAAGATCAACAGTAATTTCCCCAACACTGTCAGGTCCACCTTAAACACCATGGATTCCCTATTTAGGCTGGGGTCCCCATGAAAGTTCTTCCACAGAGATCCTACACAATAAAAAACAAACCACACCAGGGAAGCTAAAATGAGAATCCCTGCCCTTGTTTCTGATTATTTAGTTGGTTTACCCTCAAGGGGTCCTAATACAGTTGACAGGTCTGAGTTGTGTGGGTCCAATTGAACATGGATTTCTTTCAATAAAAGTCACATTTTATTGAGTGTCTGCCTCTCCTGTCTCTTTTCTGCCTCCTCCTTCCACCTTGGCCATCTCTGAGACAGCAAGACCAGCCCCTCCTCCTCCTCCTCAAGGATGAAGATATCTAGGATGGCTTAATGCATCATAAATATATTTTCTCCTCTTTATGATTGCCTTAATAATGTTTTCTTTTCTCTAGCTTACTTTATTGTAAGAACATAATATATATAACACATATAACATATAAAAATGTTAATTGACTGTTTATGTTTCTTTGTTAACATTAACAGGCATAAATTAGAGACTCTTGTATAATTTTACTTGTGTTTCTACTATTCTTAGAATATAAGAGGCAGCCTAGATTTTGTCTTACATTGACAAGGACTCCACCCCTCCCAAGCAGCTCCTGCTGAACTTATCTTAGGTTATGGCATGGCTAATTTAGAAAATCATGGTCTATTTTTAAAAAATTATTAATTTGATTTTATATTTTTTATTAAAAAAAAAAGACAAGGTCTCACTATGTTGCCCAGGCTAGTCTTGAACTTCCAGGTTCAAGTAATCCTCCTGCTTCAGCCTCCCAAAGTGCTGGGATTATAGGCGTGAGCCACCATGCCCAGCCCAAGATCCATACTGAGTTAGTTTTTTAAAAAGTGTAAGATGTGGGTTATGGTTCTTTAAAAAAAGTTTTGCGTATGAAAGTTTAGCTGTTCCAGCCCCATTTGTTGAAAAGACTATCCTTTTTCTTTTGAACTGTTTTTGCAACTTTGCTGACAATCAATTGGCTATATTTGTGTGGGTCTACGTCTGGGCTCTCTAGTCTGTTCCATTGATCTATGTGTCTAACCTTTCACCAATACCACACTGTCTTAATTACTGTAGCTTTACACCAAGTCTTAAAATTAAAAACCCGTGCATTTTAAAAATGAAAAACTTGAGAGAGATGAGTTAACTCCCTAAGAGAAAACTGCAAATAAGGAGAAAGCAAGACAAACTCATTCCTGTCTGCATCCAAATTCAGACCCATGACTCTTTTCTGCAGGGTCATCACTGGTCCACATTTCCGGCAGGGCCCAGAATTCTACTCACTACTTAACCACAGCAGCTAAGGGGCAACTTCAACAAAAACGCAACAGGGCACTATTGCTGTTAATCACGAATACCATCTAATATAAAAGATGACCCATTTTATTAGTTAAATTGGCTTTGCAGCTTCCCAGAGAATATCCAATTAGATGGAAAATGATGTTGCCACTGTACAAAAGCAATCAGCCTAATTATTTGATGAGAAGATACTGCTTTCAATTTTAAAGTTAGCTAGGATGGATAGGAAGAAGAAAAACATTCCTGAACTCAAGAAGGAATCCCTAAATTGTTTTGTAAGATTGACTCCGGCAATTCACGTATTTGGGGAACAGTCCTTAATTAAGGCACCACAAGGATGCACTGTGCTCTCCACAGCATAAAGCAAAACAAGAATGAAGACAGCAGCATCATCGCTAGTTCCAAGGACCTCGGAGGGTACAGCCCACAGTGGGCCCATTGGAAGTGTCCCTCTGAGTCCAACATCGTGATCTGCGTGGAGGCCTTGAGATGCTTCTGATTGGGTAGGCTGGTGTACGTCGGCATAATGATGGGTGGAGAATGCCCTCAACTGTATGACATGACCACTTGGAGAACATTTCCACACAGCACAGTAACTTTCCATTTAGCTTCATTTTGCTTCCTGTTTATCTGGGTTTTTTTTTTTAATCTAGTTACTACATGGGGAATCCAAAAAACTCCAGAATTTATCTATATAAAAAATTGTGTATTTATTCTTACATGTTTATCTTCAGTCACTTTCAAAGTACTCTATCGAGTACTCTTCAATACACCTATCAAGATGCTTTTTCCACTGCTCAAAACAGATTTGAACTTGTCAGTTTTGATGCTTTTTAGTGATTCTTCCATTTTTTGTTTCACCTCTTCGACATCAGCAAAACGTTTCCCTTTGAGGACTTTTTTCATCCAGGGAAACAAACACACAAAAAATGTCACTCAGGGCGAGATGAGGTGACTAGGGAACCGCTGAACACAGCACGGTGTGGGCAGGTGCGTTGTCACGGTGGAAGAACCAGTCACTTGTTTGCCACAACTCGGGATGTTTCTTCCGCAAATCATGATGCAGCCTTCTCAAAACTTCCAGATAAAAACATTGGTTGACCATTTGGTCCAGAGGAGCAAAGTGTACTATATAAGAGGCCTGTACTCCAAAAGGTAATTCCAGGCCTTTTTGGGTCCCCCCTCATATAAAGACTTCTGTAACACTATTAACAGTGATTTTATGTTATTCCTACAGCAAGAATTTCAATACATCTATCTGAAAAATTAGAAATTAACCTATTTGCATTATCATAAAAAATGGTCAAAATGAGCAGAATCTCTGTTCTATGTACATCCAAATAGGTCTGAACTGTAGTAACTGTTATTTTTTTCCACAATATTTTTTAATAATCAAAGTTATTCAAGTTTATTTTTAAAAATACAAAAAAGTTAAATAACCATAATTCCACCTAGTAGAGAGAATACTTTCTTGTATTCTATTCTTTATCTAGGTATATCCAGTCACTCTAATTTTTAAAAATTGGGTTACAAAGGGTCTTCTGAGATAAAAATCACCTTGCATTTAGAGATACTAATTTAACTGACATTTGAGAGCTCTGGATGGAAATTTTAAATAGATACGGAATTGCGGCAGAGTGGGAGAGTAAAGTCAACCCATCTGATGATCTATTAAGCTCTTGATGCAAGATCTATTAAGCACAAAGGACCTGATAAGGAGCTTGGAGGAAAAAACAGCAGCATGAGACATCTTCCTCCCTCCAGGGAAGAAGCACTTGAGAAGGCAGGAGAAAAAGAGTGAGACAATCTACCCACAGGTGCTCCTGGGTCCTGCTATACACAAGGCATGGAGATGAAACAATCATCTAGGTTAAGTCTCTCTGGGACAGCAGGGTGCTTGCAATCTAGTTGGAGAGGCAAGACAATGAGAAGACAAGATACAAAGAGGTTGGGCCAAAGAAAGCAGGGACCTGGGCATGACACCTGACAGGACACGCTGCATGGCTGAAAGAGAAGCCAGGCACATGTGGGACTCACAGGGAGCACAGAGGAAAACAAGAGCCTTAACTATGGGACACAGACTCTGCACAGAAGGGAGGGCTCGACGTAGGTGGAAGCAGTTGGAAAAGTCAGGGCTGAACCTAAAGGAGAAGGGAACGTTCTAGATGAGACCAACAGAGAGAGCGAGGGCCCAGTTGACACAGTCCTGTTTTCTGGAGTAGAAGCACTCATCCCCTTTGTGCCACTTGCTGGATCATCCCTCAGTCTCTGGAGGCCAGTGGAATCCTGCTCAGCCAGCACCTCAGACCAAAGGGACACCAGTGAGGCAGAAGTCACCTGCAAGTTCCTAAGAAGTGCCCTCAGAGGCCTGGAACTGGAAACCTGGCCCATGCGGGTTTGATGTTGGCTGCTGCGGGCGTGAAGGCTTCTCTGGCCAGGGTGACTGTGGTGTGAGCAGGAGCAGCAGCTGGGGAAGGTGCGCAGAGGTAGGACATCCCTGCAGTTGCAAAAAGGTTTTCCATTTTGCTAAGTTCAGGGAGCATCAGATTAGCCTCTGGCTGGGGACAGGTTGATGAATGGTTGACACAGGGTCTCCAGCTCCACCAACTTTCAGGACCAGGACCAGTTACACAGGAAGAAGATGGGCAAACTAGACACGGAATAGAAAACTTCCTTTCCCATAGGCATCTGAAACCAAGAGGATGGGGTCCCCACATATACCTGGCTTGGAGGCAGAATTAAGAGGAAAAAAAAAAAGAAATCTACTTTGTCTCCAGAAGCAAACCTTTTCCTCCAGAGCAAGAAGGACCACAGAGAACAGCAGTTCAAGACTGCTAATACAGGAGCAGGGCAGGACAGGACGGAGTTGGTCCAGGCCTGGGTCCCCATGGTGGTACTTTGGGGACCTTTGGGGACATGTACATGAAGGGCAGGCGGAACTCAGCTGTCTCTAGAACAGGGAGGGGGTAGACCCGAAGACCGAGGGCCACAAGATAGGGTTCCTGCTGCTTGACTTCCTGTGCACTCACACACAGGCCCAGACAGAAAGAGGGGAGTGTGCTGGGTGTGTCTGGCCCTGCTCTACCAGGGCCACATCCCCATCTCAGCCACGGTGTGCATCCAGTACCCAGCACGGGGTCTCACCCCTATTTGACCTGTGATAAAAATCTGTGTCATGACCATGTGGAAGAAAAAGAGAATGAATGAATGAACCCCAGGCAGGCTGAGCTTTGCATCCCAAGAGCTTTGCTTGACCCACTTGACCTGGCTGGAGTTTCCTCTGAGAAACAGCCCCAGGGCACAGGAAGCTTACCAAAATGTACTCAGAAACCAAGGATAATGTACCAGCATTTTCTTGCAACAGTCCCATCCTGAGATAATCGTTTTCACATGATTTCTTTTTTTTTTGACTTGGAGTCTCACTCTGTCGCAGGCTGGAGTGCAGAGGCATGCTCAAGACCACTGCAGCCTCGACCTGCAGGGCTCAGGAGATCCTTCTGCCTCAGTCTTCAAAGTAGCTGGAACTACAGGCACGCCTCACCACACCCAGCTAATTTTTTGATTTACTGTAGAGATGAGGTCTCACCAAGTTGTCCAGGCTGGTCCCAAACCCACGGGCTCAGGCAATCCTCTCACCTCAGCCTCCCAAAGTGTTGGGATATAGGTGTGAACCGCCATGCCCAGCCACATGATGATTTTTAAATGCTTGCTTGGCTATAAAGCTACCAGTCTGGGAACTCTCTGTCAACTGCTAAAAGCCAAGAGAGAGGCAAAGAGAGCTTTTTAAACTCACTCCCAGGTCCTTTCCTCCATGCCGCCACCAGGGGGCCTGCAGATACCCACAGAGCCACAGACCTGCAACATTCCTTCAGGATCAGTGTCATTCTGCACTTGGCTTTCAAAAGACTCATTTATACATGTCCCTCCTCCCCCAATTAAAAGACTGAACTACACCTCCAAGTTGGAAACTGTAATTCTGAAATGATGAAAAGAACTGAAGATCATGAAAAACATCTGAGTTTGGGTACCTGGAAATGTCAGCTGTCTTATCCAAAGGCTCTTTGTAAAAAAAAGAACAATCCAGAGGGCTTTTAAAAAATAATCTGAAACAGCTGCTCAACAGAACAGACATTGCCCCCACCCCTGCCCCCATCAAAGGAGGGTATCTGTTTGCCAGAATAATCACAAACAAAGCATGAGATGGAGGTGTGGAGATGTGAAGAGAATTCTTCCAGTCCCCTGCTGGCTCTAGCTATTTGCGCAGCTAAAATGTATCACCTGGGAGTAAATGAAGACATGCAAGGATTTGCAAGGGAATTGATCTGCCAGTGTCTAACCCTTGGCAAAAAACACCACCAAGACAGCCAAGAGGGGATGAGGGGCAGGTTGGAACAACCAGTACCATGAGATTGGATGTATGGAGACCCGAAGAAAGCTTACTGATGATGTCGTTCACATGCCCATTCTGCAGATGGAAAAGTTGAAGCAGGTGGAGCCACCTGACCAATATAATTGAGTTAGTCACTTATTAAACCTGAGACTAGAATTCTGTTCTCCTGACTCCCACAACGTAAAAAACGACCATGAAGCTTCCAGGGAAGACATAAAGACATGAAAACACAAATAAGCAAACAAACAAAAAGAAAGCAGAACTGAAGCTATTCTTTTCAAAAATCACTCATCGGCAAATTCTAAAAAAGGTTTCCCATTACACTACATACCCTAATAGAACTGCTTTTAATCTCCTTCCTCTATATACCTGAGAATAAATAAATATGTGCTGTAATGTGATACCAAATCATGGTAACAATGCTAAGAAAACATGCCTTTGCCACCACAAAGTCATAATATATCCTACCCTCTGGGTTCAGGAGCGTGAAAGTGGGACTGTTAATATAAGGTCTTCTCGGGCTGTCACTGCGGTGCTCCATGCAACAAAACTAGTTACTAAACTAACTAGTAGAAATTGTATTGTCTCACTTACCTCTCTGGGTGAAACCAAAAGGAAAGAAGGACATTGAATCATCCAAACCTTAGACTCATGTCTTAATGTATTTCCAAAACTAGTTTCCTCCCATGCCACTGCCTCCCTATTCATCTTCAGCTGGAGCCCCTCCCCATGTAATTGAAGCAACACATTAAATTCATTCTAACATTGGTGCCAGGCACATAGTAAGTGCTCAATAAGTATCTGTTGTATGACATGTTGAGCACTGCTTTCTCCTTTCCAGTATTCTCTAACTTCTTTTCAACAAGTATATATTACTTTCATGATCTGAAGGCTCTATCGCCACTTTAAACAAATCTCTTTAAGCCATCACGTTTACAAGTTGATGGGGACCTTAAGCCTACGCAAGCCCCTTCTGAAAGGCTGTGTGAGAAGACAGAAGACATTTTTAGCAGGGAAAGCACATGGAAATGAGCCCATTTTATGAAACTCCACAGTCTCCATCACTCTCAACTCCACCTTTAATGACCTAAAGGCGGCACCACTTCTTTGCTCAGCATAATTGGCAGGATGCCAGGCATGTCCTTCAGGCTGCAGTGACACTGCTGAACCGCACATGAAAGCCCGTGCGTCCTTCTCCCTCTCCTACCTTGCAGCTGCGGCCAGGAGGTTTTTCGCATTGGGAGCACCTGGATCTACTGAGAGAGACTTGGCAGCTAACAGCAGCTTGCTGGATGCCATAGAGATGTTCTTGAGGTTCCCTACCACCTGGATCTGGTCTTCTTTTGTCTGGAAGGTCAAAATGAGGTGTGGAACAATTAGGGCCTGTCCGTTTCTCGAAGGAAGCAGAGCGCTAAGAGCGGCATCCTGAGATGGAGGCCAGTCATCATATAGATCGCATAAAGCCCGATCAGTTCGCAGATGCTCAACTCGCTGAGACACTGACCAGCATCTACCCTTCCCCAAACACTCACTCAGGTCAAGATGCATGCAACAGGGAACGAGATCCATTCCCCAGTGGGTCAGTCAAGAGCTGTGCTTTCTCACAAGTAGAGGCAGCAGAGGGGGGAGGGAGTGGGAGGAGAGAGAGCGCCCAGTGCCAAGCCAGTGCACAGACCAGGCGGCAGTTCCAGCATCTTGCTCAACAATGCTGGAGTTGTCAAGGAGCTGTACATCTCAGCCTGGCACAGACGACCAGCACTGTCGACAGTCAGAGCTGACTGCAGCCTGGAAGTTCCTAACTCGGGAAAGGGCACGTTTCTCACCTGGATGCCATCCGAGAAACAATCCTCTGTAGATAATGGAGGAAGAAACACCCTAACTGTCTCTCTTAGGGAGATTACAGGAGGTCAGAAAACAAAACAGCTCTGCAAGCTGATATCAGGCCAGTTATGCTGCCTCGTTCTAAATGAGGGGGTTATCTGTTTATCTGAAGGAGGGAATTTTTAATCACTTGACACAGTCCATTCAAATGGGCTCACTAAACCTCAAATACGTATTTTTTTTTTACGATATTATTTCACATTAAAAGAGCAATCCTAATCTCTGCTCAACATTCTCCCTCTTCCTGCCTTTCCTCCAAGTAGCATACAACTATGGATTCTGCCCGAGGAGGAGCGTGAGAAAAGCATCTTCATCACTGAAAGCACACCACACATACACTGATAGCATCTTTGGGAATGCCACTCCTGTGAGGTCACGGAGCTTCCTAAGCACCAAAATAATGCAACTGCGGCCTGCCTGTGTACAGGATCCCTATTCCTATTTGTTCAGTTGGTTTCAAGGGTGGACAGTCCGGCAGAGAAGAGAGGCTAAGGATGACTCTGGTCACCTCCACACCCACCTGGGCCTGGCCAGCCATCTCAATGCCGGCATCGAGGAATTCGTCAAAATCATCACTGAACTTCCCAGAGGCTGCAGCCAGTTCTCCACTCTGGCCCCGGGTGGCATGGACAACTTCCCCAGCGGACTGGTTCAGGTCAGCTGCTGCCTGGTTCAGTTCACTCTGGGCTTCCTGGAAAGGTTTTGTGCTTGGGGGCAGCTGCAGGGGACAGAAAGCGCACCACGTGAGAAGTTACGCTTTGCATGGGAGAGACAAAGGAAGGCAATGTGGCAGGAAGAAATATGCTCCAGGGATGCATTTCTGAGTCATCACGACTGTGAGGCTCTGTGTGATGTGAACCCACGTTAAGTTTGACTTTCAACATATATATATTCATTCATTTGAATCTATTGAACAATCTACTCAATGTTAGACACTGTGGATCTAAAAATGGTAAGGAAAGCTATCTGCAGGGACTCACAGTCTCCTAAGTGGCAGAGATAGGATCCATACCAGGGCAATCAACTATAGAATCCATTCTCTGAACCCCCACCTTAATCTCTCTACAAATGGAAACTCTCCAAGTTTTAGTTTTCTAGAACCAAAAGACAGATGCTATCAAGCTTCAGATCACGTTCTTCCAAACTAACAGTCACCAATTTCAATAGTGGTCTTTGCTAATACTTTTTTTTTTTTTTTTACAGAATACAAGTGCCACTCAGTAGAATGATAATCATTTGTGAAAAGTTCTAGAGAGTTAAACTAAACTATATTTGTCGCTCACATACATTGCCTCCAGACCTGTGAAGAGAAGAAACAGATAATGAATGAGCCCAAATCCTCCTTGGCCACTTACAAACCAGAGGGGGAGGGAACAGTCCCCAAGGTGAAATTCCTCAGTCTACCTGCTCTTCTCAAGGAGTCTCTCGAGGAGTCTCATGCATCCCTCCCATGCCTGATCATCACATCTGAGATGTGCCAACAGGAAGCCAGATGGTCACATACCCCTTTCGTTTCTCGCTGGGATGACCTGAGTGCAAACAGCACTTGGGCTCAAAGAAAGGTAAACCTTTAAAGCTCCATCTGGGAACTTTGCTGATCAGAAAGCAAAGCAAGGAAAAGACATATCAGCAGGAAATATAGGACTCCTCAAGGGAAGGTTAGCTGCTCAGTGTTCCCATGGAGGGGAAAAGACTCCATTCACATCCACGGCGAGCCCAGTCCCCCGGGGTCCCTCCCCAGTCCAAGAATCTCTCACCGAATCCACAAGCAGCTTCTTGCTGGACTCCCCGATGCTCTTCAAGGCCACATCCACATCCTTCTGCCCAGGCAGGCAATTCACACAGTTATTCAAGGAGTGTGAGACAGCTTTGGCCACCTGAATACACAAAGGGAAGAAGCACCTTAAGAAAGCAACTTTCAGTACAAATGTTTCTGCACACCCGTTGGGAATGAGCAGTGACAACATGCAGAGCTGAAACAAAACATGGAAATTATCCACTAGCATCTACCTGACCCTGTTTATTGTATTAAATCACCTTGCAAGCCGGGCTCGGTGGCTCAGCCTGTAATCCCGCGCCCTTGGGAGGCTGAGGTGAGTGGATTGCCTGAGCCCGTGGGTTCGAGACCCGCCCAGGCAACTTGGCGAGACCTCATCTCTACAATAAATCAAAAAATTAGCCAGGCGTGGTAGCGCATGCCTGTAGCTCCAGCTGCTTGGAAGGCTGAGACAGAAGGATCGCCAGAGCCCAGCAGGTCGAGGCTGCAGTGGCCGGGAGCAGCCACTGCACTTCAGTCTGGGCGACAGTGAGACTCCAACTCAAAAAAAAAATAAAAAATGAAAATAAAATAAATAAATCACCTTGTCCAGGACTCTTGCCCAAGAGCAAAATTCCACCCTCTTGTTGGGGTTAACGTTCTATCTTGGCAAAGGGTCCATAACAGTCTACAACCCACATGGTCCCCAAACTCAGCCAAGTCATGGCTCTATGATTCAAACATACAACTCTCCAGGTTCTAAAACAAAGATATTTTATACCAAGAGAAGACAGAAATATCTTCCTTCTTGAAATCCCTGCAGAGGTCACAGAGGTGAAAGCAGACCTTGAGTTCTTTGGACTATAGTTAGCTAGGCTGAGGATAATTTCTGCCCTGGTGCCATCACCCTAAACCTCACTCTGCCCAAAGCCAAGCAGGATGCTCGGAGCTCCTGTAGACCAGCTTGCAGTGGCTGATACACTGTCTAAGAATGTTTAAGTGGCCTCCTGTTTGCACTCTTTGGTGTCCTCAGTTAAAAGTTAAGAAAGGAGGTGGGCTGTGTCAGTCCCTCTAACCTAAACCAACTCCTATGCAGTCCCAGGTCTAGGACTTTGCCTAGATGGTCACTGCCCAGCTGGTTTTATCAGGTAGTCCGAGTAGAATCCAAAGAAGTAACAGAGAGTCAGAGTTCAAAACTTTTGAGTGGCTAGCCCTAGTATAACTACCTCATGCCCCATGCTAGGAGAAGTAATACAGTTCAGCATACACAGGCCCAAAACAAACATGTGATGCCCTGTCTCCTAAACTCTGTCTACTGACTGTGAATTAAGCAGATCTCACATGAATGTGAGGAATACTAGGAAAGACCTACAAAAGCAAGTATCCTGTGTCGCCAGCATTGTCATAACACTTTGGAAGTCTCCGAGAAAACCTGAGAAGTTCACACCAGGAAAAAATGCCCAGGAGACGCCCTGCTCACATGTCTGTGTGAACGATAACTGTCAGGATAGCCACGTTCAATCCCGCTCACCTGGGCTAGCCTCTGTTGACTCTCTGCATCTCCAGGTGCAACCAGGGCCTGTTTGGCTTCCTGAATGAGCATGGCGGAACCCTCCATCACGTCTCGAGCAGAATCTAGCATGGCATGTGCCGCCGCAGGGTCGCTTGTGGATGCAGCCACTCCACGGGCAGCCTGGGCCAGCGTTTTCAGAGCTTGAGCCGTCTCTCTGGCAGCCACCCCTGAGGATAAAAGCCCATTAGGCTTCCTATTAGATTCCATCTAAAAATCACACTTTTATTTGGGAATAAATGAGTCTGGTCAGGCATGGAGGGAGCTCCAGATTAATTTTTGCAAAATTTGAATTGCTGTGTTTCTCAAAGAAGTAGCTCCTTCCCCTGGCTCTTGGATAGTCTGAGAGAGGAGTTACAACAAACACAAATGGCTGAGTACTACTTCCCTCTGATTCCCCTGGCCTCAGATGGCCCTGGGCCTAAAACGGCAAGTGCATGGGCATAAGAACACAGCATGGACATGGCTGGGGTGTACATGAAGAGACTTGTGGACGGTCATTTACACTCAGGCTTGTTCTCAGTTGTCTTTGCAGGGGCAGAGCTCACATACAATAAAGTGAATAATCTACGTGTGCAGCTCAGTGGATTTGTACACATGGATACACCCAAACAGCCACTATCATCTGTGCCCTTCCCCAGTCAATGCCCCCTCATGTCAGAGGTAGTCAGTACACATTCTAATGTTTATCACCTTCGACTAGTTTCACCTGTCCCCTTTTTAAGAGACAGTGTCTTGCTCTATTGCTCAGGCTGGAGTACAGTGGTGCGAGCAAAACTCACTGCAACCTCAAACTCCTGGGCTCTGACCTTCTGTCTCACCTCCTGAGTAGCTGGGGCTACAGGCACGTGCCACTATGCCTGGTTAATTTATTTTCTTTATAGAGATGGGGTCTCGCTATGCTGGCAGGTTGGTCTCCAACTCCTAGCCTCAAGCAATCATCCCACCTTGACCTCCCAAAGTGCTGGGATTACAGGCATGAGCCATTGTGCCCCACCTGGTTTCACCTGTTCTCACACTTCATGTTAATGGAGCCACACAGTATGTATTCTTTTAGGTTTGGTTTCTTTCTCTGACTATCATGCTGTGAGAGTCAACTGAGTTGTTGCATGTTCACTCTTCTTTCTTGCTGTGTAGTATTCCATTATATGAATATACCAACATTTGTTTATCCATTTTTCTGTTGATGGACATTTGGGTTTCCTGTTTGGGGCTACTAGGAATAAATCTAGCAAGTAAGTTCTTATACATACATCCAGGTGGACCTATGGCATTATTTCTTTTGGGTCTAAATCTAGGAGTTGGACTGCTGGGTCATAGAGTAAATATATATGGAGCTTTAGAAGATACTACAAAAGTTTCCCAAAATCATTTTACCATCACACACTCTACCAGTGATGGAAAGAATGGCAGCTGCTCTACATCTTAGCCAATACTTGGTATTGTGAGATTTAAATTTAATCATTCTGGGGGTGTGTAGTTGCAGTTCAATGAGGTTTTCACTTTTACATCCTTAATGAGTAATGACATCGAGCTCCTTTGCATACACTGAATGGCCACTTAGATATGCTCTTTTGTGAAGTGCCTGTTTATCTCTGTAAATTCACTGCAAAACAGACGATGGGATTTGGAGATATACCATGAATATAAACTAGTCCTTTAAAACAAATGCACCACCTTGTGCAGAGTAAACACGAGTCCTACTCTATGGCATCCAGTCCTGGGCACACTGAGGATGGAGACTGGAGACACCAGGGACAATGACAAAAAACCCTGAGAACCGCAGAACAGCTGACCAGAGAGTTCATCTCACTGAACCATTTCCCAGATAAGGCCCAGCATCGAGAAGTCTCTTGCCTACAAACACTTCTAGAGGTGGGCCCAGAGCTGGAACGGAGGCGTCCTAACTTCCAGGTCAAACCTTCTGCGTAGTGCTCTTTAGGATGGACAACTTGGCTTTTTGTTATATAAGAGCTGCATGAAAAATACTTGGAAGTGACTATTTCCTACAGGATGGGGCTAGCTGGTCTCTAAGCACCAGTGAGGGTGGCCTCTATCAGCCATGGCTTCAGCTGAACCAGCATGGACACGGTCAGTGGTCTTCTCTTAACCAAGGACAGAGTTCTGTAATACAAGGGAGAGCGTAAAAGGCCTTGGATCCATAAAACGAGACAGCATTGCAGCCCTGCAGACTTGCTACCATGTAAATATTTAGTAAATGACACAGCTGGGATATAACTCTACAATCTAATCAAGGTAAATTACAAAGCTGCCAATCTCTTGTTTATCACAGGACAGCTGGTGGAATGAAAGAATTTTAAACTAAATGCCTTTTATGGCAGAGGAGAAGCCCAGGAAACACACAGGAAGATAAAGCTAAGGTAAAGGAGAGAAACGAATGGAGTTGAACAGTCAATCTGTTATGCTTGAGCGTCTGGCACAGGGTTGAAGGATGTCATTACTCAGATGAGCGCCAGATGTGGTTACACCCTCATCTAGCTCTGACTCTGCTGCTGATTGGTTGTGTGGTCTAAACTGCTGCCTTTTCTCTCCAGGCCTCAGTTTCCCACTGGGTTTAGGAGAGGTTGGGAGCTTAGCTCTGATCGTGGAAAAGATTTTAGGCTGTGATTTCTGGACCTCTTCTCTTGTCTTGCTATTTGTCATATGGACTCCTGAATCCATTTCTACTTGAGTTGTACCGAAATTTGGAAGAGTAAATAATTCATCATATGCTATTAGAGAAGATATGTTTATGCAAATGCCACTTAGTGAAAAAATGTTTACAGACTCAGAGAATTTTTAAAAAGCAGAAACTGGAAGAGCTAAATTCCAAAAGCCTAAGCTTGTCTGTCTGATGTGTTTTCTGCTGAGGACTCATTGTGAAATCTCAAGGCACAAGGATCTTCTTGAAAGGAATAAGTTTTCCCAGAAAGAGAAAGCCACACCATCAAAAGGATGAAACAGGCCACCGGGTGCACAAGAACCAATGAACATCCAAGGTTACATGTGGCTGAACTCACAGCAACAGTCTCAGTGGTAATCACTGCAGGGCCAGATCTCTAAGCAGTCACCTCGCCCCCCCACGCCCAGATGGAACTGTTTCGTACTCAAGCATGCATCACAATATTAGAACCACCACACCATTGTGGCATACCTGAGCCGACTTGTTTCAATGACCACATTACTCTGAAAACACGGATTACTCTCACAGTCTTCTCACCATCTGGATCTTAAATTATATTCAGTAGCAGAGTCTTCAGAGGTATATCAAGTGATATCAAATATACTAGTATTCCTTATAATAGTTGCTATTCTTTGTCAAAATTCACAAGGATTGCATGTCCAGACAGTACTAAACCACACAGCAAGCTCACAAGATAAAAACCAAGTATGACACAAATCTTCAATTTGTTCCAAAGTATTTGCAAAAGGTTCTTTCTGTCTGTATAACTATATTCAGGCACATAGAAACAAAGTTTGAATGCTGCACTGCTCAAACAAAAACACACTTTAGAATACAGCTCGGTGGCAGCAAATGCATTAGCTTCTGAGTATCCCACATACCTCGATTATGGACCAGGGAACTGAGACTAGAGTCAACTGGAGTGCAGTGGGATGCTCTCTTTCCTTGCTTCCCACCGGTTCTTCAACTTTCCTGAAACTGCCTTTCACAAGGATAGCATTGACCTCCTTAATCCTAAAGCTAATGGATGCTTCTTAAGTCCCCCTCCAACATGACTTTCTGGGCAGCAATGACATCTATGGCCCTAGAGACATCCCTCTCTCCTAGTTTCCCTGCCCTTGCCACGGCAACATTTCTGTCGAATATTTCTATTGCTCAGTTTCCTCCTTAACGAATTGAGTTATTCAGGGTTACAACTGATAAACTTTCTCTTAGCCTCCCAATTCCTATAGGCAAACTTATCTACTTCCATGATTTCAATCATTGTCATATTACTGTTATTTATTGTCATTTTCAAATCTGTGTCTTCTAGCCCAGACTTCTCTCCTGACTTCCAGAGCCAAAGCTCCAGCTGCCTAATGACACGTCTACTTGTAAATCCCACAAGTACTTCAAACAGAAGATATTTAGAGTTGAGCCTGGCATCCTTCAACTTCATCCCGACCTCTGCCAATGGTCATATGTTCCTACCACAGTGATATAACTTATAAAAAAAGTTGTCTCTCTACTATTTCATCATCTACACAAAATCTGGCAGGATTTCAGAAATGTGTAGAAATTTTTGAAATGTATATCTCTCACATAATCCTAAGTTGTGTTTTGGAGTCAGAGTTTTACTCTGTCACTCAGGCTGGAGTGCAGTGGGACAATCACGGCTACTGTAGCTGTGATTGTCCCACCGCATCAAAATTGAGGAGTTCAAAAAGACACCAAAATTGAGGAGTTCAAAAACTGTTTTGAGCAGTGGAAAAAGCATCTCGATAGATATAGTGTATCAAATGGAGAGTACTTTGAAGGTGACAGAAGTTTAAACATGTAAGAATAAACACATATTTTTAGTAAGTAAATGCTGGGGTTTTTGGGGTCCCCCCTTTGCATATCTAGAAAATGCTTCCTTAGGTTCACTCAACATGTCCTAGAACTGTTCTCAGCAGTGTGCTTTGGAAACAACCAAAATACCATCAACAGTATAAATAACAGCAGGTGTGTTCATATAATGAAATGCTATATAACTCAATGGACATTGGTCATTGTACAGGTAAAGTCTGGGCCTCACTTTGGTCCTCACTTCGCCTAGTTTGAGAGGTATCCTTACCCACATCTTTAAAATAAAAATTAAAAAAAGAAGAAATTAATGGAGAGGAAAGAACTACTACTACATGTACCACAACTAAGTTTACAAACGCAATGCTGAGCAAAGGAAGCTAGGTACAAAGAGACACATATTGTATGATGCTATGTATTCATAGTTCAAAAACAGGACACATTAAACTAGGCTCTAAGAAGTCCCGGATGTGGGACTGGGGACAGGGAAAGGAGATACAGCGATCAGGGGCTCAAGGGTGCATCTGGGACGCCGAAAGTATTCTACTTCTTGATCTTGGTGGTGGCTTCTTGGGTGTATTCAATTTGTGATAGCTCATGAAAGTATCCACTTTGGGTTTATGCTGTCTTTACGTATATTATACTTCAATAATAATATGTATTTCAGAAGAAAAACCCCACAGTCCTACTGGGCAACAAAGGTAATCCTCCCTAACCTATTCCTCCCTTCCTGGAGCCACTCGGTTCTTTAAGCTTTCTTCCAATATTTCATGTATTTTTAAGTAACGAGCTTAGACTGAAACTTCTTTTTTTAAAAAAGATAGCTTCTTGGCTTTTAATCTGAAATATGTATGGACTTCCTATTACAATAACATTTGTTTTTTAGATAACGGTTTGTTTTTCTTGCAGTTAACAATGATGCCACCTGTCCCTCCTTCTTTAAGGAGTCTCCTGCCTTCAGTTCCTTGGTATCATCAATGCTCAGTACCCCCTTTCCCCTCCAGGGTTTTTCAGCACAAATCAGCTTGCTTCTGGCTGGCTTCCTGTGCCCTCAGGTTTCTGTTCACTGGGCTCTTATCAGTTATCTGCATCTGTCTCCATCTAGCTTCAAAAATTTCATTGACATTTCAATGCCATCTCTTATTCTCTTTGACCTTTTTTTATTCCTTTGTTCTGGTGGGATTTCAGGGGTCAGATATAATCCTAGAAATCTATAATTACCATTACTTTATAGTCTAATGGGGTGATCCCAAGTGATTTGGGGCAATCCTATTTTATTGACTTTGTATGGTGTATTTAGCCTAGTCATAAGTAATTGGAAAGTGCTCGAAAATTATATGGTCAACTACAGGAGGAAACAAAGCCAGGTGTCTTGGCAGATGAACGGACCCTCTCCCGCAGCCCCCAGGTGGCCTGAATCTGCCCCATGGCATCACAAGGGTCGAGTCTCACCTGTGTAGTGCTCGTTTCCTTGAGCAGCACAGGTCAGCAGCTGAGCCATGGAGGAGCCTACTGCCTTAGATGTGCTTCCCAGGTCCTGAGCACATTTTTCCAGCTATAAGAATATTCAAAGAAGAAGAGGACTTAGAAGAAAAGAAACATTCACGAAGGTCTTAGCACAATTTAGAAAAATAACGCAGATCAAATCTTAAGCCTGGCTCTTTCCCACCTGATACACCACTGGTTGCTAAGAAGCAGCAGGGTGATAGGCAGAAGGAACCTGAGCTTTAGGACAGACAAATCTGGGTGCAAATCCCTGCCCCCCTCCCCAATTACTAGCATGAGATTGGGTAAGTCACTGAACCTCTCCAAGCCTCAGTTTCCTGAGGAGATCCTAATACCTAGTTCAGAGGGTCTTCAGAGAATGAATGTAGACTACCAGCAAATGGAAGCTATTAGTATTATGCCTTTAGAAGCGAATTTAGAAAGTCTGCAACAAATCCTTAGCGGGAATTAATTATGCCTTGGCAGGAAGTAGGCAGACATTCAGCTGTACCACCTTACTGGCATGCAGGACCATTAGCATGGTTCAATTTGATTATTATACTTTCAGGAGTTTCAATGGCAAGGAAATGCAATCGAAAGACAGGGTTGGAGTGGTAAACGAGATGATGACAATGGCACCGTGCTTGCTTCCCGTGAATAGCATGGCATCTTGCTTTGTAAACTGAATAAAAATTCAGAGAACAAACTTGGTCAAGGCCTAGGGTAGGGATAATTATTTGATTACTAGATGAGGAAAACATTTTGGAAGAGAATTTCTAGGAGTACCATGAAAGTGCAAAAAGGCATCAGAAAACAAATGCTTTTTTTTTTTTGAGTTGGAGTCTCACTGTGTTGCCCAGGCTGGAGTGTGGTGGCACGCTCATGGACATCCCAGCATTGACTTGCTGGGCTCAGGTGATCTTTTTGCCTCAGCCTTCCAAGTAGCTGGAACTACAGGCGTGCACTACCATACCCAGCTAATTTTTTGATTTATTGTAGAGATGAGGTCTTGCCAAGTTGCCCAGGCTGGTCTCGAATCCATGGGCTCAGGCAATCCTCTTACCTCGGCCTCCCAAACTGCTGGGATTACAGGCTTGAGTCACCATGCCCGGCCGATAAATGCATTTTTAACCCTGCAACAAGGTTCCCAAGAGAGGTGGTGCCTTCAAATAAGAAACAAAGCTCAGCCCAATAGAGTCAACAATGTTAGGACACAGAACACATGTTTTTTAGGCAATTTATTTAAACATTACATGGCATTTCTTGCACTCTAACTGATCAGTTGTTCTGTGTAAAGGTGCATGTTCTGCCAGACTCTTGGGCTCCCGGGAGTACAAAAGTTTGCAAAGAGACAACTTTGCAAAGATGCTGGCCTGGGAGCCAGTCCCAACTCTGTCTTTAGCTGAGTGATCCTAGTGAAGTGACGTAACCTCTCTAAGCCTATTTCTTCACCTTTACAATTGAGGGTAACTTGATTTAATAATTTTTTTCTGAGTGCTTCCTGTGTACCAGGCACTGTTCTATGGTATATTTGATGCTCCTGAAACCCCTTTACATTCTAAAAATCTCTAGTTCATTCAAAAAGCAGCAGTGCTTAAGAGCAGAAGCTCTCAAGAGCACAGGTTATAGAGTGCTGTAGATCTGGGTTCAAACCTTGGTTCTGCCACTTACTGGCAGATAACATTGTACAGAAGAGTGACAACCTCTGCGCTTCTGCTTTTACAGCTATAAACGAGGTTAGGAAAACCTGCTCATTAAGGTTACTAGCGGGATAAACTAGACTGTGTGTGTACAGTGCTTAACAGGTGCTTAGTAAATGGTATTTCATCAGCAACGGTCAGTAATGTGGGGAGCAAGGACATACAAATGAGAAAGACTGGTAAAACGTTAGCCAAGAAAACCCTGACATAAGCATCAGGAGGTATCACGATAGGATCAGTTGAGCTCTCTGGTGCCATTCTTCCTTTTGCAGTTGTGGTTTGATGTATGAAAAAGCAAATGCTTTTTAAAAAATGACTGTACAAGCCGGGCTCGGTGGCTCAGCCTGTAATCCCGCGCCTGGGGAGGCTGAGGTGAGTGGATTGCCTGAGGATAAACTCAGGCAAGACCTTGGCGAGACCTCATCTCCACAATAAATCAAAAAAAAATCAGCCGGGCGTGGGAGTGCGCGCCTGTAGTTCCAGCTACTTGGAAGGCTGAGGCGGAAGGATCGCCGGAGCCCAGCAGGCCGAGGCTGCGGTGGCCGGGAGCGGCCACTGCACTCTAGTCTGGGCGACAGAGTGAGACTCCAACTCAAAAAAAAA
>CAUYQG010186750.1:0-20202 GCA_963574415.1 Tarsius wallacei
AATTAGCCGGGCGTGGTAGCGTACGCCTGTAGTTCCAGCTACTTGGAAGGCTGAGGCGGAAGGATCGCTGGAGCCCAGCAGGTCGAGGCTGCGGTGGCCGGGAGCGGCCACTGCACTCCAGTCTGGGCGACAGAGTGAGACTCCAACTAAAAAAAAAAATAAATAAAAATAAATATAAATAAATAAATACATATTTACTTCATTTGCTTTTTAGCGCTTTACTCCTAGTGCCATGTGTATAGTCCTACAGTTTCAGCCTGAATCTATACTTTAAAATCTCCATGACTTAATTCCATATAGACTACAGTTGTAAATTGGGGTATTACTATACTTAATATTCAGTATAATACTTTTCTAGGGGACTAACTTACAGCAAGTTTCTTTTGCTGTTCTAGTTACTAATCCCTTCCCCCACTTTTGGGCAAAAGGCCAAGAGTATTTTGAGGGGATTAAGATGAATCTACAATTTATTGAATCATGCCATTAAATAGAGTGAAGTTACAATACATTTGCAGGGTGACATATCTAAAGGGGCAATAAGCAGCAGGCGTAAGCAAAATCATAAAAATCCATTTATCTGCCAACACATTTATGTAAGTGATTACACTACTGGTCAGGAATTTCCTGCTGTATGTCATTTTTTTTTCTATGGAACTTTTCAATAGTTTGTAATGGGCTGTTGTGCTTCCTCTTCAGGCTTGACTGTTATCAGTTCCACTCAGATATCCCTTCCTATTCAGTGTGGAGGGCTTTGTGACACTTATGAATGGGTGCACCTCTTTTTTAATGATTAGAGTGTTGATGTATATCATGGAAGACTCATCATTTCTGCTTCCCCACACATAGGCTGTGGTAAGAACTTGCTCTTTTCAAACATGTATTAGTTATCTGAACCTCCAGGAAAAGGGTGCCATGAAGTTGAAAGCTGCACGAGAGTTTTATAAGAGATAATTTCTGATTAAAATAATATGCAAAGGTAACAATTGGGGACATTTTCCAGGCAGATGGGGAACCAGACTTGAGTGTTTCTAATTAAGTAGGTAATGCCAAGGAAGAGCACTGTGGGAGGAATACTTGATGGGCAGCAGAAGCCTAGACCTTGAACCTAGGTTCTGCCACTTATCAGGTGAGCATGGACAGGACACTTAGGGACTCATCTCATGTCCTTCGGTTGTCGAAATGGGCACTGGATCATTTTTCTTAACTTCTGTTTTATTTTATTAGGACAAATGTAACATCTCAGGCAATCCCAGTTTGCAGATGTGGTGTAAAGCTTTATTTATGCAGCCTCATTTCATTATGTTTGGATAAACAAGGCAAGTCTAGCTACTTCAATGTTTGTACAGATAATTGGTAAATGGAAAGTAATATAAAAGAAGTAAGTAGATTTAATTTTTTTACTTTCAATGGAGAAATATGGTTCTATTTTTTAAAAAATTAGATTCAGCAGTAGCAGATGCAATTTTGCACCAACAACCTGCTAGGAAAGAGAAAAAAATTAATATATTTTTCAGAATGACTTTTGCATTAATTACATGCGACTAATGGCAATTGTATCTTATCAGGTACTTTGATTCACCTAAATTAAAACTTATGATATGTTGGCCTAAAGATTAAAAAAAAATTTTTTTTTGACTTTTCTCCCTGACTATAAAAATAGAGTTAATTTCTAGAAATGCCAAGTGTGGGTAAGTGTAGAGACTCTACTGAAATACTTCATGGTGCTAATGAATAAAAGAAGAAAATCAACTGAAGATGTACACCTCTGAAGATGATTACTATCTGTAGGTGATATATCTATTTAGTAAAACCAGAAAATCAATTATAATACCTTTAGAAACAATAAAAGAATTTAGTAAGAAGTCGTTAAAAGTTAAAATATATAAAATGGAATCACTGTCTTATATACCAAATATTACCATTTAGAAGATACAAGGAAAAAAAACAATTTCATTCTCACAAGAACATAAACTGCATGAGAACAGAGATCATTTTTGTTTCCTGCGCATCTTCGGCTCCCAGAACAGTGCCTGGCGCAGAGTAGACAATAATAAACAGTTGCTGAATAAACGAGTGAAAAGGAGCAAAACATCACAAGATGATGAGGAATAACCTCAATATGAAATTCGAAGGATTTTATGAAGAAAATTTTTAAGCTATGCTAAGGGACATAAAAGAAGACTTGAATAAACAGAGAAATAACTTGGAAGCATTCAATGCTGCAACATTCTCAATTCTCCCCGAAATAATCTACTTACTTATCGTGAGCCCAATCAAAATGCTATGGATTATTTTTTGAACTTGTCAATTCTGCCTTTCACGGAAGAATGCAGTGTAAATAGAGCCAGTGAGTTCTCAAAAGAAAAGGCAGTGGTTAGCTGTAGAGTGTTTTTCTCTACCAGGCAGTTATTCACTTAACAATTATGTCTGGGGATCTACTTTGTGCTTGGCAGAGTTCTAGGCACCGAGGATATGAAAGTGAGTAAAATAAGCCACAATCCCAGTTCTCACGAAACTTCCTCTCTAGTTTGGAGAGACCAATAATATGCTAATAAAGGCAAAATATGTAGGACGTCAGATGGTACCGTGCTAAAGAGAAGAGAACAAAGCAAAGGGCTGGAGAGGGTCTGGGTTCGGGGCAGGGGGTGGGGTGGGCTGAAGGTGCCATTGCTACTAGGGAGCTCAGGGAGGATCTCACAGAGAGGGCGACATTTGAGTGAAGACCTCAAGTGAGTCATGAGGTTATCTGGGATATTAAAAGCTACAGTCATTAAAACAGTGTGGTCTTAACTTCAAAGAGACAGAAAAATAGAACAAAATACTGAGTTCAAAAATTGACTCAAATATATGTGAAGATTTAACACATGATAAAGTGGAAAAGATGAACTGTGTATAAACAATACTGGAACAACCTGCTAGCCATTTGGGAGAAAAAAGGTAAGTTGGGATCTTACCTTATGCAGACAAAAATTACAAACAGATAAAAGTTATTCATGTTAAAACCACACATGTTAAACTTCTGGAAGATTAAGTGTTAACTTATACTTACACCCTTTGACTAGAGAAGACCTCTTTAAAGCATGATAATAAGGCCAGAAAATGAACAAAAAGGTTCACAGACTTGACCATATAAAAGCTTAAGATGGCAAAAACCAAACAAAATAAGCAGGAAAAAAAATCAAAATTACCATCTATCATAAAAGTTAAAAAATGATTTTTGAAAAAAAAATGCATATCACAGAAACACTGTGTTTCTGTCTTCTAATTTTTCCAACCTTTTGAAGTTAGTGTAAGCATTTAATGTGATAATGTCTCTTTCTCCTTGCCCTTAGGATCTGTTACAGTTTTATGATAGTATACTAGAGGGGACCCAAAAAAAACCCAAATTATCTTTTGGAGGGTGGACTCCTTGTAGTACACTTGGAATTTGTTCCTCTGGATCAAACAGCCAACCAAAGTTTTTATCTGGAAGCTTTGAGAAGGTTGCATCACGATTTGCAGAAGAAACTTATGAAGTTGTGGCAAACAGGTGACTAGTTCTTCCACCATGGCAACACACCTGCCCACACACACTTGAGTGTTCAGCAATTTTTGACCCAAAATGGCATGACCTCCATGCCCCACCTTCCCTATTCACCTGATCTCACCCTGAGTGACTTTTTTTTAGTTTCTCCTGATGAAAAACGTCCTCAGTGTAGTTTTAATTTGCATTTCTTTGATGATTAGTGAGACTGAGCATTTTTTCATGTATCTGTTGGCTGCTCATATGTCTTCTTTTGAGAAGTGTCTATTTATGTATTTTGCCCAATTTTTAATGGGGCTGTTTGTTTTTTTCTTTTTAGCACATTTGAGTTCCTTGTAGATCCTAGATACCACCTAGCTCCAGTCAGGATGGCCATCACCAATAACTCAAAAAACAACAGATGCTGGAGAGGATGTGGGGAAAAGGGAACACTTCTACAGTGTTGGTGGGAGTGTAAACTAGTACAGCCTCTGTGGAAAACAGTGTGGTGATTCCTAAAAGATCTAAAAATCGACCTTTCATATGACCCAGGAGTCCCCCTTCTGGGAATACCTGGAGGAACTCAAAACATTCTATGAAAAATATACCTGCACATGCATGTTTATTGCGGCATTACTCTTAATGGCAAAAACACAAAACTAACCGACTCTGGTGGGGGGGGGTCTTCATCAATAAGGATATCTGATCTCAAAGCAGGTGAATGGAAGGCTGAGGTGGAAGGATCGCCTGAGTCCAGCAGGTTGAGGCTTTGGTGGCCATGAGCATGCCACTGCACTCCAGCCTGGGCAACAGAGTGAGACTTTGACTCAAAAAAAAAAAAGCAGGTGAAGTGGGGATAAAAGTGAGGCCCGAACTTTACCTGTACAATGACCATAACCCTGAATTCTACCCCACATGTTTAAAGTAAAAATTATAAAAAGAAAAGAAAAAGGCCCTTAAAGGGAAACATTTTGCTGATGTGGAAGAAGTGAAACAAAAATAGCAGAAACACTCAGAGATATCAAAATTGATGAGCTCAAAAAATGTTTTGAGAAGTGGGAAAAGCATCTTGGTAGATGTATTGCTTCAAATGGACAGTACTTTGACGGTGACTGAAATTTACATATGTCATAATAAATACACAATTTTATATAAATAAATTCTGGTTTTTGGAGGGGTCCTTCCTCATATGTTCTAATAAACTGCCTGTTAGAATGCAGAACTAAGGTTTCCACAGAACACTAGAAAGCAAAGATATTTCTTTTGCATACTCAAATAACAATAGAAAAAGAATGTGAACACAATTCACAAGGAAAGAAATGCAAACAACCAACCAAAGTGAAAAGATGTTAAACCTCTCGAGTAATCAAAGAAAGGTAAGTGGAAACAACATTGCAGTGCAATGGTTTTCCCATTGGATTGGCAAGCTTGAGAGGATCAGTGATGAGTGGTACAGGGGATATATCGCATTTTCATTAACTGCTAATGAGAGTGTAATTTGTACAACCTTTCATTAAAACTACATATGTTTATGCTTTTAGTTTTTTAAAAAAATTTTTCTTCTCAAAGGACATAATTGAACAAGTGATCAAAAAATACATGTTCAAGAATGTTAATCTCAGCATTGCTTGCAATAGGAAATAACTGAAATGACCTTGATGTCCATTAATAGGGGGATGATTACATAAGCTACAATATATACAGACTATGGAATGCTATGCAGTTATTACTTATTTATATGTAAAGATGCTTACAATAAATTGTTAACTAAAAGGCAGACTACAACAACCATTTTGGAAGACAGTTGGCAGTTTCTTACAAAGCTAAGCATGCTCTTTTTTTTTTCCTTTGGGTGGGATCTCACTCAGCCCAGGCTGGAGTGCAGTGGCACAATCACAGCTCACCACAGCCTTGAGCTCCTGGGCTCAGGTGATCCTTCTGCCTCAGCCTCCTGAGTAGCTGGGACTACAGGTGCAGGCCACCATGCATGCCCAGCTAATTATTATTATTTTTATTTTTATAAAGATAAGGTCTTGTTATGTTGTCCAGGCTGGTCTTGAACTCCTGGGCTCAAGTAATCTTCCCTCCTTGGCCTCCCAAAGTGCTGGGATTACAGGTGTGAACCACCCCTCCTGGCCACTAAGCATACTCTTATCATGTGATCTAGCAATTGCTGTCTTAGGTATTTACTCAAATGAGTTGAAATTTTTGCCCACACAAAAACCTGCAAACGAATATGTGTAGCAGTTTCATTCATAATGGCCAAAATTGGAAGCAACCAGTGTGTCCTTCAGTAAGTGACTGAATAAACAAACTGTGGTATATACAGACAGTGGAATATTATTCCGCAATTAAAAGAAATGAGCTACCAAACCATGAAAAAACAGCAAGGAGCCTTAAATGTATGTTGCTAAGCAAGAGACTAACAAATTTCTAGTCTGAAAGGCTACATAGTATATGACTTCAAGTCTACGACATTCTGAAAAAGGCAAAACCATGAAAACAGTTAAAAGATGAGTGGTTGCCAGGAGTCTGGGGGAAGTTAGGGAGGCATAAGTAAGTGGAGTACAGAGAATTTTTAGGGCAATGAGATGATTCTGTATGATGTTGGATACATGACGTTGGATGATCTGGCAAAACTCATAGAAGAATAAATCTTTTTTTTTTTTGAGTTGGGGTCTCACTCTGTCGCCCAGACTGGAGTGCAGTGGCATGCTCCCGGCCACCGCAGCCTCGACCTGCTGGGCTCAGGCGATCCTTCTTCCTCAGCCTTCCAAGTAGCTGGAACTACAGGCGCACGCTACCACACCTGGCTAATTTTTGATTTATTGTAGAGACGAGGTCTCGCCAAGTTGCCCAGGCAGGTCTTGAACCCGTGGGCTCAGGAAATCCACTCGCCTTGGCCTCCCAAAGTGCTGAAATTACAGGCTGAGCCACCAAGCCTGGCCAAATAATTAATCTTAATGTAATTTTTAGTTGATAATGATGATTTAATATTGGCTCATCAACTGTAACAAATGTACCACACCAAAGTAAGCTGCTGATAAAATAGGGGAAATTGGTGGTGGACAGAGTGGGAGTGTATGGGAATTTTCTGTACTTTTTGTTCAGTGTTTCTGCAGTCCTAAAACTGTTCTAAGAAAAAAAGTCTGTTAGTTATAAGAAAGACTACAAAGAACATGTATGTAAGATCTTCTTTTTGTAGTGTGTGTATGTGTGTGTGTGTGTGTGTGTGTGTAGGGGGACGTGTAGAAATACATTTGGAAGGATTATGTAAACAGGTTAATGGTGGGCAAACCCCTCGGGTCCCCTCCCACTGTGGGAACTTTTCTGTCCTCTCAATAAATCCTGCTTCCTCACTTAAAAAAAAATGTTAACATTGGTATCTTACAGTGGTGGGATTGTGAATGATTTTTACTTTTCTGGTGTTTTTTGAGTCAGAGTCTCACTCTGTTGCCCAGGTTGGAGTGCAGTGGCATACTCATGGCTACCGCAGCCTCGACCTGCTTGGCTCAGGTGATCCTTCTACCTCAACCTTCCAAGTAACTGGAATTACAGGCATGCACCACCACACCTGGCTAATTTTTTAATTTATTGTAGGGACGAACTCCTGGACTCAGATAATCTTCCCAAAGTGCTGGGATTCCAGGCGTGAGCCACATCGCCTGGCTTGATTTTTACTTTTTAGACGAGAGTGGGTACGTTCAGGGTGGTAGGGCTGTAGAGGATTTTTACTTTTCAATTGATGTCTTTTCGTCCTGCCTAAATATTTTATAGTTTGTTTTATAATCAGAAATAAAGCATTTTAATTTCAAAAACAAAAATGGAAAATGGTAGCAACAACAGAAAAATAGAAAACAACATGAAGAGTAAAAGAAAACAAAATAAGATTTAAAAAATCAGCTGGGTTCGGTGGCTCAGCCTGCAATCCCAGCTCTTTGGAAGGCCGAGGCGAGTGGATTGCCTGCGCCCGCAGGTTCAAGACCAGCCCGGGCAACTTGGTGAGACCTCATCTCTACAATAAATCAAAAAAATTAGCCGGGAGTGATAGCGCGTACCTATAGTTCTGGCTATTTGGAAGGCTGAGGCAGAAGGATCGCCTGAGCACAGCAGGTTGACGCTGAGGTGGCTTTGAGTGTGCCACTGCACTCCAGCCTGGGTGAGTGAGACTCCAACTCAAAAAAAAAAAAGAAAAAAAAATTTAAAAATCACTCATAATCCCGCTATCTAAAGGTAAATGCTATTGGTATTTTGGCACACACCCTTTCAGGCTATTTACAATAAAATGTGTAATGTGTGAAATATATATAGATATATACATTACACATAACATAATCATACATATCATACTTTGCAACATAATCATACTTTATATATGTTCTGTGATGAGCAGATTTATGCAAACCTACTTCTAAAGCTTGATGGAACTGCTGGGCTGAAGAAAGAGGCTGACAAATTCAATTTCTCAGAAAGAAACATTAAATAAACATTAAGTAGAGAACAGAAGTCATGTGTTGGGTGGCCACGAGATGAAATGGTGGACCCCTGCACCATTATCCCCTAGGCCCAGAGCTTATCTATCATGAGGAAAGGGTATACATACTTCAGAAGAGAGGTATTGGACCGTTGCCTAAGAGCAGGATTTATGATAAGTATGATAACATAAAGTTTGTTTTGACTTAAGGACAGTAAGTACAAGCTTTTACAAAAGGAACTATAGATAAAATAGAAATCTTAGGGGCATTCCCTTAATCAGAAGTCAACATGGCAGATTGGCATCCATGATGCAGTTACTTTAGCCTCCACAATAGATAATTTAGTTCCCTTTGTATTTAACTTACTATGCTAATATTAGCATTTTATCATGTTATTAGAATACCATGAAAGCATCATTTAAAAAAATGTTGTATAGTATTCCATCCCAGGATATACTATCACTTACTGAATATTTGGATTATTTTTCCAATTATTTTGTTATTATAAACAACACTGTGGTGAATATCTTTAACTTAAATTATGTCCTCATTATTTCAGGACCAAGGGTATTTCCAAAGTGATTCACAAGGATCACTTCAAATAGTAGCAAACATTGAGAAGTAAGTAAGTCCTTCAGATGGGAAGGGATATTAAAAAATTTTAGTCTCAAGTCTTCTTGCATGGAAGCATAGCAGTTGGCCAATTTGGAGCCAAGTTTTTTTTTCCTAGCCTTAAATTTTTACAAATGTACATGATGTCTTTATTTATTTATTTATTTTATTATTTATTTTTTTGTGTGTGTGAGAAAGTAAGATTTATTGAGACAACAGAAAAGCTCCTACAGTGGGTGGGGGCCTGAAGGGGTTGCCCCATGATGTCTTTATAAAAAAAAAAAAAAAAGAAGTCCCAAATGGAGATCTGAACTGAAAAACATAAACATTAGAAGTGGATATTCACTTTACAAAAGAATGTGATATAGAGTTCAACTAAGATACTAAATTATTTTAGAATGATTGCACTTAACTTCTTTGTGGTAGAAGGGTAAAAAGAAGAACCAGAGATCCTTTGGAGAGTCTTTTGAAAACTATGGCCTTTCCACCCAGAAAAATGTGCATATGCAGATATACTCATTTTTTAACATAAGTGTTGGACATGATCATGGTCTGTCTGTGGATCTCGGTTAGGCCTCTACTGTGGCAACTGAATGTGACATAGGATTTCAGTTTTCTCCAGTGTTTCAAACAAAATTATTTCCTATTTATATAATATTTTATAAAATCTTTTCCTACATAGAGTTAAATCTAATTCTCCTTTATTCTCCTTTATTTTAATGTACTACTCAACTCTTCAGGCATTGGACTCTCCAGTGAGTAGCAAAAAAAGTGTCTGTAGTGAGCCTTTGCAATCTCAGATTCTAGTGCCTGTATCACTGTAGTGCAATATTCTAGTCTATACAGAGTAGAATATTGCTTGATGCTTGTTGATGATATTTAAACTTCATTTGCAACAAATTCTGGTGTTGTTAAATACTTTCATTACTGTATTTTGTATACAACAACTCTATATGAAGTTAAGATTTTGGTAACTATCTGGTTATTTTGATCAAGGCAGGTACCTGGTAATTGATGTGTTAAGGCTTTTTTCTCCTTAAATTATTTGACCGTGAGATCATGGAAAATTAAACATAGTAGCAAACATTAGATGTGCATATTTGAAGACAGACTTTTTATAGCTTTACTATTGAGTTTTTTTTCTTGCCAAATATTATTTATGATGAAAGTTAGGGGTAACTGGAGCAGAAAATGTCACAGAGAACAATCCCCTTGGGATGAGTCTTAAGAGGTACATGTTGTATATAATGTGCCTCTCATCAGAAAGCTATCAGTGACACCATTTCTTCTTCCAGTAAAGCAAAGTAAGTATTTTTTAAAAATATATTTGACCTCTTTGAGTTACTTATTGATGTCAGAGAGGGCACCCCTGAAGAGAGTTTATTCATATATTTTCTTTTTTTCCAAAATATTTGGAAAAGGACTTATTGTTTCTTTTTATTTTATTTTTATTTTAAGGATATGGGGTACAATTCAGGATTAGGTACATAAGTGGTCATCATACAGGTAAAGTTTGAGTACCCTTATTGATGTTATGTGCCTCCCCTCCCCTGGAAGTGTCCCACTACTGCCAATCCCTTTCTTACAGTATTATGATAAATGTTCAGGGTCCACCTATGAGTGAGTACATGTGGTACTCAGTTCTTTGTTTTTCTGATAGACCACTGAGTATGATAGTCTCTGATTCCATCCAAGTTGCTGTGAAGTTCATAATTTTTTTTTTTTTTTTTTGAGTTGGAGTCTAACTCCGTCGTCCAGGCTGGAGTGCAGTGGCATGCTCATGGTCACCCCAGTGACCTGCCAGGTTCAGGTGGTCCTTCCACCTCAGCCTTCCAAGTAGCTGGAACTATAGGGGTGTGCTACCATGCCCGGCTAATTTTTTGATTTATTGTAGAGATGAGGTCTTGCCAAGTTGCCCAGGCTGTTCTCGAACCTGGGCAATCCCCTCACCTTGGCCTCCCAAAGTGTTGGGATTACAGGCTTGAGCCACCACACCCAGCCTAATTTTGTTTTTCTTTATGGCTGCTTAATATTCCATCATGTACATGAACCACATTTTCTTTTCCCAGTCCATCTCAATGTACAGTACACAAAATTCTCTATTCCTGAAGGAATATTTCTACAAAAATCCTAGCCTTAAGGGTATTCCTTCAAAAAGATATTTTATTGACCATTGCGTATTGAGGATTAACCGAATCTATTAAAAAGAGATTAAACTGGAGAAGAGGAAGAGGAGATAGAACATGAATGGAGCAGAGGTAGAGGATAGAATGTGGGAATTCAGGCATTAATACTGTAAGAAGGATGTGGATGAGACTCCTTGATCTTTCCGAGCTTGCCAGACTCTGTGGCAAGTGCTCTGTGTATAAGTCTTCGTATCCTTTTTAGCAAGTTTATGAGTTGGCAGACATTATCCACGCTTTAAAAATAAGGAAACTGGCTCGGAGAGGTTTACGTAAATGATACAAGATCACACAGCTAGTAAATAGCAGAGTCAGGATCTGAACTCAGGAACGTTTAGGTCTCATTTGTACCTAAATGCATGATGTGCTTTCCCATAATGCATATGATCATCTAAACAATGCTGATGCTGCAGTAATATCTCCCAACTTGGCTTATGGCTAACTGCTCAGATTTTTTTTTTTTTTAACACAAGTGACACATGCTCCAGTTTAGACAAAAGTATTTATAGATATGTGGGTCCTTTTGGGTTGTTGAAGTTTATTTTGTATTTGGTCCTTGTTGTGCATCAAAACTATCTTATTTATTGAAAATTGACTCATTAATTCCTAAGAATGTGAAAGCCCACATGCTGTGTACACTTCTAGTTTTTCTTTGGGAGTGTGGTGACTTGCATTTGCCCTAGTATTGTGCTTTCGGCAGTAGCTGGAGACTTCAGGTATAAATAGCAATACTACAGCACATGATTTTCTGCATTGTATGGGAGCAAAAAAACGTGAGTCATGGGGGCCGATCCAAGTGATGTGAAATTTCAGGTGGAGACTCACGTCCATTTGGGGAAGTCACAGCAGTCGGAAGCTATGTAAAGATGGCCTTCTCCTGGCATCAGATTACTTGACAGCATTTGGCAAAGAGCACACAGGAAGAGCACTATACTAGCAAGATTGAGCAGCTTTTCTACTGCAAGAGAAAAAATTTCACGACTGAAAGTTATATGAAGGCACACTCATGTTTGATAATCATTTATTCATTGAATATGTGTCGTGTAGTAGATGCTGGAAATACAGTGATGAATTAGTCACTGTTCCTGCTTTCAAGGATCTCATGGACTAGAGAGGAAGACAATATGTAAATAAATTCCAGGACAGGGCGTCAAGGACCATAGTTACAGGGCCTTATGTGAGCCACCTAGGAGAGATGCCTGGCTTCAGGGAGGTGTCAAGGGAAATGTTCCAGAAGAGGGAATGTCTATTCTGAGCCAGGCTGACTACAAAACCCATGAAGTCCAGTGCGAAACAAAAATGCAGATCACTTGTTCAAAACCTATGAAGAATTTCAAGATGGCAACAACAGAGCATTAACTCAAGCACAGGCACTTGTAATTGAACTTCCTTCCACTTGGACTGTAACAACCACAATGGGAAAATGTCAAGCCATTGTTTAACAAAGTCAGGGCACTGATGCCATTTGTTTCTTTTGAAACTCTATTATATACCTAAAATCTATGGGTCTAAGATAATATATTTAAATCAATGTGGTGTGGCCATAACGATTTTGGACGAACTATAAGATATTAGAATGGCTTATGAATGTGTTGATTATTTATTGCATCTCCCCCAGAGAAGAACAGTTTCTGGGAACTTAAGGGAATATTTAAAAACTTTCTCCAGCAACCCGTGCCTCTGAAAGAAATAATTTATGTAAATGTTAAAAAGCAAGCATTAGTATGTTTGTTGGAAACTAAAACAGAAACTCGACTGTTGATTACAAAAAGCAGAGAACATGGCTTCTCTGGGATACTGTTATTACAGTGTTGTTCTCAATCACTCACTGCACCCTTTAAATTTTATGCAAGTTGGCCAGGAGCCATACGATCTAGAGTGCCTCTCTGTGGAATGAGTTTACCTACACTTCCCACTGAGATCAGGCTTGGCCATGTGACTTTTTTTGGCCAATGGAGTGAGAGGAAGTGCTGTATGCCATGTCTTACCAGAAGTTCCAGGCAAACACTTGAAGAGCCACTACAGTTTGGCATTCACTTTTTCCCCTGCCGCAAGTCCAGCTTGTCCTCTAGAGGAGCTGCTCCTTTATACCTGGGTGAAAGCTAGCTAACACAGTGTTTTACGGATAATGAAGCAATGATTCACAAATAATTGCCCAAAGGGCATTCAGTGACCCCACTCCTCTGGGGAGTGACCTTGCTCTATTAATGATGATTATGTAGGTCTTCCCAGAGGCAGATACACTGTGAATTCTGCTGATGGTACGGTGATCTGCTGGGAAATCAAGCAGAACCAGAGGCAGGAGTCGGGTCTAATGTCTAAACCCCTGCCCTTACTTCCTCACCTTGCCCAGCCGCTTGTTGCCTGCTTGACCTTGGACAAATTGCTTACCTTCAATTTTCCCATCTATAAGTTTGGAATAGGACAATTTACTTCATAAGGTTGTTAGGACAGAGTCTGTTTCTGCCTATTTCTTTTATATCGATGCTTCTTTCCCATTCAGTTTTTTTCCTCTCTGGTTCAATTAGCTTTTGATTTTTTTTGACTTTGTATATCATTTTAAACATAAAAGAAATAGGACATTTGCAGATTAATGTTGAGTCTATTCTCTTATCTCTCTCCAATAGCAACCACTGTGGCATGTCCTTTATTTTGATATCTAAATATAGTTTATTCAGTATATAACTTACTGTATTTGGTATACTGTATGGGATATATATGCATATGCATACATAAATTAAAATATACATACAACCATGTTCTTTGCTTAGGACAAGAATTAGTAAAACATTTCCTTTTCTTTCTTTTTTTTATCTTTGCCTAAGACAATATTAATATCCTTTTTTTTTCTTTTTATTTGAAAGACGAGGGGTACAATTCAGGGTTAGGTATACAAGTGTTCATTATGCAGGTAACCTTGTTGATGAGGTGTGCCTTCCCCTGCCCTGGCAGTTTCTCACTACTGCCAATCCCTTTCTTATAGTTTTAAAACATTATCTTTTCTTAAAATGATAATGGTGGGAGGAAACAACTTTACTTCTCCCTATAACGTTTTTAATTCTTTTACATTACTTGGCAGATGTTTCTAATTGTTACTGTGGGTCAGTCCCTGTCCTAGGAACTGGAAATAAAGAGGAGAACAGGACAAAAAAGGCTTGTTCTCTTTGAGTTTACTGTCTAGAAGGAGGAGGCAGACAAGAAACACGCAAATAAATAGGCACAATAACAGGCCGAAAAACATTAAATAAGGGTCCCACAGAGAATTCTAATGAATGGTTAAGAGTGATAGGTTAACTTATAGCTGTTTCAAGGAAGGAAAGTAACATTTATTGAGCACCTGCTAAGTTTTAGCTAGTTTATCTGTAAAGTCAATCAACAATAATTGAGCACCTACTATTTGCTAGGCACTGGGGCAACTATGAAAATAAAAGCACACAGACCCCCTACCCTTATCATGCTTATCTCTGTGAGTGTTTGTGTGGATTCAATAGAAGTACAGGAAGGCCTGGTTTGAGAATTTATTTAGTACTCGTTACTTATATATTTCATTTCATTATTATAATAACACTGTATGTCCATCATATAGGTATAAAAATTTGACGCTCACATGTCAACAAAACTTCTTGAGCTCACTCAGCTGGTAAATTGAAGAGTAGACTCTTATTTCTTACCTCCCATGTCTTCCTCAAGCCTAGGGATGTCTTTTATGTAGGAAAAACACATATCTTTCTATCTACCCTCATTTCTTTCATCCTCAATTATGCTATTGTTAGATGATGAATGATTTTGTCTTAGAATAAAGTTAAATTTCAACTTTCCTCTCCCCTTAAAGGCAGCATTCTTTAATAAACAGAGTGCTGGACTGAATTCTGAAGTGCTTCCTTCAAATAGCTTTTCTGCGACTTGATATCTGTGTGATTTCTGGCAAGTCACTCAAACTCTGTGAACCTCTTTCATCACCTGCAAAGGGAGGGAGTGCCAGCTTTAAGGTTTTAGGACTCCCAATTTTGAATGAATGGGGTCTGGCTTCATGAGTATTATTATTATTATTTGTTTTGAATTGGAGTCTTACTCTGTCGCCCAGACTGGAGTGCAGTGGCCGTTCCCGGCCTGCTGGGCTCTGGCGATCCTTCTACCTCAGCCTTCCAAGTAGCCGGAATTATAGGCACGTGCTACCACGCCTGGCTAATTTTTGATTTATTGTAGAGATGAGGTCTCGCCAAGTTGCCCAGGCGGGTCTCAAACCCATGGGCTCAGGCAATCCACTCACCTTGGCCTCCCAAAATGCGGGATTACAGGCTGAGCCACCGAGCCCGGCCTTCATGAGTATTATTATACTTTGCACCTTGACATAGAATCTCTCTTACGAGTTGCATATGGCTTTGTAAGCCTTGGGTACTCCCAGGCAATGGCTTAGTGCCCTTAGAGGATGAAGGACTGAATCCCGAGTTTGTGGCTCGCAAGCAGGAAGGATTTCCCTTTCCCCTGCATCTCACTCTCAGTATTTTTTCAGGCTGGGAAAGAGTTTGCCTCTGGTGTATGTCTGCCCTTGAGGGCAAAGGGGGCTCAGGGTGACTTCAAAGGCTGCTCAACACAGGCAGAGACACCGGGGAATTGTCATTTTCTTTTTCTTTGACTGGGTAAGTGTAGCTGTAATAGAGTATGGTTCAGGAGGGCAGCACCACTTTGGAAGAAGCCTTGAAAGTGATTCAATTTCAAGTCACAAGATCAATTATGAGAAGTTCTAGAAGTACTGATACTGAGTATTACAGCAGATCTATGGCACAGGTTCAGAAGGTGATTCAGGATGTCTTTCCTTGGACATTAAAGCTCATTACCTGAATATTACTCAGCCTTGGCCCCTAGGGAAATCTTAAGTGCCCAGCCCAAATGGCATAATCCTATTTAAAATACCAAGATCTCATGATAATGAACAATGTTGAAAGAGAAAGGGCACTTGTCTGGGTCAGATCTCATCAATTCGATCATTTCCAACAGAGAACACATCTCTGGATAACTACATGTCTGTCATATAAGGAATATATGAACTCCTGACTGTGTCCTTAGAGTAAATTATCTCCAGAAAATCAGGCAGCAAGTTGAAAAGGGGCAATACATTCTCACATTTTTATGCCCTTACCTACAAACAGTCTTTAATGAAATGAACTTCATTTGATGACAATTTCTATTCCTGCCTGCAAATTAGGAATATTAAATTCCACCTCACAAGGGTGTGATGTGGGTAGCATGAAATAAGGTAGACAAAGGTCTCAGGTAGTGTTTGGCATAGAGAAGGTGTGGAGTGGATGCCAGTTCCTCCATGCCATCTGACGTCTGTTGGGGGCCAGGCTCTGAGCCTTACAAACCTTGCTGGCTTGCGAATAGGCCCTCAACAAGCATGTGGTCTAGGAAGGAAGATGGGATGTGTCAGTAGACAACTCGTGGTGGCCCAAGAAATAAGCACCCTTTTCATGATGGAGTTGGCTGGGGAACTGAGAGAGGGTCCCAGGAGCCTGTGGATTCTGGAGAACGTGGTGTGATTCTGTTAGCCCAGGGCACTGGCTAATCCTTCAGTCAGGCAGTGAGGGACATCCCCAGTTGCAGCCATTGGCAACCTAAAAATCCACTGGCTTCTGGGGTACGGTGTGCAGAATGAGTGCTACAGGCTGATCTACAGAGGGTGGGTAGAGGGACCAAGCGACCCTGTTGAGGGAGGAGGATATTCCTGATGTGGAACTTCCTCTGTGTAGAAGCATAATGCAGAGGAAAGGCAAAAGGACAAAACCCGAATGAAGATAGCTTTCTTTTTTTTTTTTTTTGAGTTGGAGTCTCACTCTGTTGCCCAGACTGGAGTGCAGTGGCCGCTCCCGGCCACCACAGCCTCAACCTGCTGGGCTCCGGCGATTGTTTTGCCTCAGCGTTCCAAGTAGCCGGAACTACAGGCGCACGCTACCATGCCCGGCTAGTTTTTGATTTATTGTAGAGATGGGGGTCTAGCCAAGTTGCCCGAGTGGGTCTCGAACCCGCGGGCTCAGGCAATCCACTCATCTCGGCTCCCCAAAATGCTGGGATTACAGGCTGAGCCAGGGAGCCCGGCCGAAGTTCGCTTTCAGTTTAAATTGAAGGGTTAACAATAACTGACATTAATACTAATGCCTCATTACTGGCTGGTTTATTTAGTTCCCAAAGACTAGCGCCTCATTACTGGCTGGTTTATTTAGTTCCCAAAGACTAGTTCTGTGTCAGAATCCCTTGTGGTGATTTAAAAAGCTACAAATACCTGCCTCCATCCACCTGTTAGGGATTCTAAATCAGAGGATTTGGGAAGACATCCAGACAGCCACATCTCAAAATCCCTCTCTGGGTCATTCTGACAGGCATCCAGGGTTTTGACCCACAATGTTAATTAAGCAATGATAGGCTTGGTTCATCTTTAAAAGGACCAATGCTAATTGCAGCATGCTTTTGTGTGAAAAAGAAAACCCTCGGATTTATTTGTCCTTTCTTTTGCCATAGCAGAGATAAGAGAAGCTCAAGGGAGTAGACAGATTAAAAATATAAGTCCTGCCTCCTCTGTCTTAGGTTTTCATAGAAATGACTTGAAGATATGCTTTTTGCTTATCTTTGTTCTACACTTTGTATGATCAAAGCCAACATTTCAAAAGGTGGTCGTCCCTGGAAACACGAATAGGAACGTAATAGATTCAGTTGCTGATTTATTTAACTTTTAGGGAGTGCTTATCATGTGCTAGGCAACTTCACATGTTTTTCTCAGGTGAAGAATTCAGGCCCTCAGTGTAGTAGGATTAACAAAAGCATTATGAGCTAGTAAGAATTAGGAACAATGATTTAATACGAGTTTACCTACATGTAATTCCCAATGCTGATGAAGACATGGTGATGCTGTAGTATACATTTGTTATTGGAGACACTGAAAATTGGCACAACTTTTTGAACATAAGTTTGGTAATGTATCTAAGAACCACATCTATGTAAACGTCGTTACCATTGTACTCATTTATTCAATTTCTGGGAATTATCTTTAGGAAATGCTTTTTAAAAAGTAACATGGTATAGAGAAAGAAAATAATTACTATATTTTAAAAATATAGTAATTGGAAATTACATAAATATTGGACATTACATAAATATTAATCATTAAGGAAATTTTAGATAAATTATTATATAATAACTTAATTCAGTGTTAGCCTGTTAAAATTGATCATTATAAAGTCTTTGTAGGAGCAGGTACAATGCTTATGACAAAATGTCAAAGGAAAAAATATGTGCCAGGATATTGTATAAAAGTCATTCACGAATGCTGGAAGCAAGTGTGAAGGTGGAAGGTAGTTTGTGTGTTGTAGAATTCTGAGTGTGTTTTCATTTGTGGATGTGGTGGATGGACACTGTCTGTCTCCCCAGCATCTCTTCCCACCCTCTATGCACCTGAGAGAAAAAGAAACTTTTCACCTCTGGCCAATGAGCTGGGATGCTGCTTGCCTGGAACTGGTGACAGGCTTGCTCTTGTTTTTCCTCTGCCGAATAGAGGAAATATGTCTGAAGCGAGATAATAAAAAGTTAGACAGGCCAGTCTTGGTGGCTCACGCCTATAACCCAAGCACTTTGGGAGGCCAAGGTGAGAGGATTGCCTGAGTCCACGGGTTCAAGACCAGCCTGGGCAACTTGGTGAGACCGCATCGCTACAAAAAAAATAGCTGGCGTGGTGGCATGTGCCTGTAGTTCCACTACTTGGAAGGCTGAGGCAGAAGGATCACCTGAGCCCAGCAGGTCAAGCCATGAGCCGTGAGCTGGCCGTGAGCATGCCGTTGCACTCCAGCCTGGGCGACAGAGTGAGATGCCGGAAAAAAAAAAAAAAAAGCAAGCTGGACAAATAGACCAGTTACAGGGATAACCAGAAAGAGGAGACAGATGGACAAACCCACCCGAAGACATCTTCAGGTCCCTAAAACAAACCTCTAAAGTTGTCATTTATGTGAACCTACAAAATTTCTTTCTTATACTAGTTAGCCTTGTGCTAGTTTGCTTGCAATAGAAAGAGTTCATACAAGAGAATTTATTTAATTTTTAAAAGTTTTTATTCTGTGTTAAAATCTGCCAGGGTTGTTATTTGTTTGCTTTTAAATGAATCTTCTTTACTTTCTGAAGAACTAGAACATTTTGTACTTGTGTGTAAATACTGCATTTGTGAATCATTTCCCACTGAATTACTGATAGAATTTTGGTCCCTACTGAACTGTCATTTCCTCTCCTGTCTCTTTATCAGCTTTTCCTGCAACATCAGCCACATTAACTGTTTTCCTACATCCTGCTTCTGACAATAGCCACCCTGAGAATGCTTTGGAAAGGGTGGTCTGAACCACAATGTGAATTTAAATCTGTACAAGGCAAGAATGTATGAAAAATTCTAAACTCGATCAACAAACAGTAATTGAGCACCTACTATTTTCCAGGCACCAGGTCTACAGCGAAAATAAAAGTAGACAGAGCCCCTGTCCTTACCATGCTTATCTCTGTGAGTGCCTGTGTGAATTCACGAAAGTTACAAGAGGGCTAGTTTGGGAGTTTGTTTAGCACTTATTACTTACTCAATTCCTCTAACAAGGGTAATAGGATAACAAGCAATATTATTGACCTTTTACTCTGTGCCACACCTATATACATCAATGATTATTCTCTTCATTTTACCAGATGAGGAAACTGAGGTGCAATGAGGACATGTGTGCCCAAGATTGCAGAGTTAATAGGTGGCAGCAGGGGATTTAACCTGAAACAGTCTGGGTCCTTGCCATCTAATAATGCTGCTTACCTCAGTTTGTAAGAAATCTGCCCAGAAGTGCTGAATCTGGTAATTAATTTTAAAAAATTGAAAACAATTTACTAAATTAAATGTTGGTGGTGAGCTATGTAGATGTCTGGCCAAGATGAGATGGTTGGAGATTTCCTTTTCAACTTGCTATACTTTGGATCTCAGGGGAAAAAAAGTTCTGAAAAAATTCACTCATATATGCATTCATTTTTTAAACATAATTTTAAGTGTACTATTTGCTACTAAGCAAATTTTGTGGAATGTCCTCAGTTTGATAAAGGTGTGTGGATCAGAAACATATCCTTAAAATATAGATAGCATGGTAAATCCCATAATAAAGGAATTTAAAAGGAACTCAGAACATTAAGAGGTGGAAGGAGGGAAAGGAAAGGTGAATTGGCTGCCAAGCAAGCCTGGGCATTGAAATATGAGAAAGAACTCTTTAGTGGACTCGGGGGGGGGGGGGGGGGGGGGGGGGGGGGGGGGGTGGGGTTTTTGTTTGGTTTTTTTTGTTTTTTTTTTGTTTTTTTTTTTTTTTTTTATAATTTAATAAAAATAAAAAAAAATAAAAAAAAAATAATATAAAAAAAAATAAAAAAATAA